>PVJL010002891.1:0-96426 GCA_004026885.1 Lyroderma lyra
TTGAGTCCTAGGTCTATAAGTTTAGTACCTATGTCTTCTTCTATACATTTTATTGTTGCAGGTCTTATATGAAGGTCTTTAATCCATTTTGAGTTAATTTTTGTATATGGAGAGAGTTCATAGCTCAGGTTCATTCTTTTGCATATGTTTTTCCAGTTTTCCCAGCACCACCTACTAAAGAGGCTGTCTTTTCCCCATTTGAAGCTCAGTTTCTTTATCTGCAAAATGGGCAATATTAGTATCATTAATACTATGATATTAGTGTTATAGAATGAACATGGGTTAAAAGAACAGGATTTAAAACAGATAATGTATGTAAACTGCTCAACAAAACCCATAGTATGTGCTTTTTAGTTTTTAGTTATCATCATGATCATGTTTACTTTCATAAGGTATCTCATGCAGTGCTTGGCAGATGGTTGATGCTCAAAACCTGGTAGCTATTACGGTAAGTTACCTACAGTTTCTAACTGCCAGATTACAGCTTTGTTATTTAAATTTTTAATTTGTTAGCAAATAAGACAATCTTTAGCCTAGTATTTAGGGACTCATTTCATCATTTCTGAAACTCCGACAGTGTCTGGCACTCTTCCTGGCACATAGTAGGACTCAGTACATAGCTGCTGAATCATATTCAATTGAACTGAACATCCCTTTAGACATTATCATAACAGCTGTGTCACTAAATAGCTGTCATTACAGAATTGACAGCCAACCCTGACAAAAACATACTTGCACAATTTGTAAGCCATGATTTCAACTTCCTGCATTGCAGACATCTCAGTTAATAATCCATGCCACTCACATGACCCTTAGAAGGAAAGGACAAACTAATAGAAATAGCTGCTGAGAAACATCTTAGTAGCTAAGAGAATGAGCAGTATAGATCCAAGCTTATATTCCTGGATCCAGCGCTGCCTGGTGGGTCAGCTACTTAACCTCTCTGAAAACAGCTGTCTTCTCATTTGTGAAAAGGAGATATTCATAGCATCTGTCTCATGAGGTTATTTTGAGAATAGTCACTTCTTTCAGAAAGCTTCCCTGATGCCCATGGTAGGTTGGGTTCACTGTTATACTCTCCCTGTATTACCTGCCAATTACCCTTTGTAGTTACTTCTTCAACTACTCACTTCCTTTCCAGGAAGTGAACTCCCATAGGACAGAGATTGGCTATCTCCTAGCTTCCAGCCTTGAACTACACTCTCCTCACAATAAAGTTCAAAATCCCTAAGGTACTAACTGGAGCCTCATCTTCTTCCCATCTTCCCCTTGGTCACTGTGCCCCAGCCACCAGACTTTCTGAAGTTACGCGGAGGCCCTATCTCCCTGATTCAGGGCCTCTTGACCTGCTAGTCTCTCTGCTTGGAGCACTGTTCCCCCTCTCTGTATCAGGCTAACCTCTATTCAACCTTCATGTGTCACCTTTAACATCACTTCTTGAGGAAACATTACTTGGAAGAAATGAGATGTTCTTGTTATATGCCATTGTTTTTTGTAGATACGGTGTGATATATTGTCAGAACTTCACATTTTAAAGGAGAAGAGGGAGTTTCCTGGTGGTGTAGCGGCTTAAGGCTTCGTCACTGGCGCTGTCAGCGCTGCGGCCTGCGTTCGATTCCCAGTCAGGGAACTACCCACATACCAAAATAAATAAAGAAATAAATAAAGAAATAAATAAAGGAGAAGAATCTGAATGTGAAGTTTCTGTTTTTAATGATGACAGGTAATTTAAAATTCATAAAATACTGAGGGCTGACCCAAAATATCTGTTAAATTAGTGACTGTCTGTGGCCTGCCTGTTTGTAACTTGACTTGACCAACTTTGGCTATATTGTCCAACCTCTGGTAACTATTATTCTGTTAATCATCACTCCACCATCACTCCACTTGTTAACTGTCCTCTCAGTTGGCACTTTACATAGATGATTTCATATATATCCAAACCACCTGTGAGGTCAAGTAAGGTTCAGAGAGGTTAAGAACTTGCCCAGGGTTACAAGCCTTATGTGATAGAGCCAGGTGCTAAAGTCTTTCCACTGGACTACTTTGTGACAAGGTACAATGTGTCAGTGCAGAATGGGAGAGGCTTCTGAAGTTCTGCCTAATGACAATTACTAAAATGTGTTGTGTGCTCACTATGTGCCAAGCATTGTGCTAAGTACTCAGCTGTTTCAGTCCTCCCAGCATATAAGGAAGCTGCTGTTATCATCCTCATTTTATAGAAGAGGAAACTGAGATTTAGAGCAGGTATGATTTACCCAAGGTAAAGATAAGATTCAATCCCAGATAATCAATGCCACGGTCCCCAATCACCAATCTGGGTTTGAGCTGAAGGAGAAAAGGGAGGAATTTATGTCCCTCTTTTTCCAATCCAGAGCCCCACAGAGGGCTCAATTCCAAGAGGAACTCCTTGGTTATTTCCATGAAGCTGCTATTGAGAGATGTGGTCGGCAGGTGGCAGCAACATTAAGTCTTAAATTCTGCAATGTTCAAAGCTGTATTGAGGAAACTTTATAAAGTTAGACACACTAATTTGCATATTGTTCTCTGATTTGCCCAGCAATTATTTGCCAGTTAAACTGGATTTGGTTCTGAGCCCAGTGAGAGAGAATTGCCCGGCTTGTAGAGCCCTTCACAACTGCAAAAGAGCAGGATTTGAAACTATGGTGATGTCTTCTAGTCCAGCTACCATTGTGGTGATTTTCAACTGTGGCCTGTGGAACCGTGTTTCTGTAGTCCCCAACACTTTCTGAGTTCTTAGCTTTTTTATTTTTTTAATCCCTATTTAGTTGCTGTTTTTCAGGTACCATAAGGTACGCATTTAAGGAAAAATTCAATAGCACAAAAGAGTACACAGTGTAAGGTTAGTCTATATCACACTGAACTAAAGTCACACCATTTTCCCACCCCAGAGGGAAGCTTGTGTATCCTTCCAGGTATAGACAAACCACAGACTAAGAGAAAAGATGAAAATACAAACCACAGACTGAGAGAAAACATTTGCAAATCACATATGTGATAAAGGTCTTGTACCTAGAATATATAATATTAAAAAAAACTTCTCATAATTCATTTAATAATAAAAAAAATCCTGTAAAAGGATGGATACAAGACTAGTACAGATACTTCACTGAAGAAGATATATAGTGTGCAAATCAGCACATGAAAAAAGGCTATCATTAGTCAGGGAAATAAATAATAGGTTCTTTGGGATACCACTACACATATATTGGAATGGCTAAAAACAAATAATATTTTTTAATCTGACAATATCCAATACTGATAAGCATACATAGCAACTGAAACTTTCTTTTCTTCTTTTTTTTTTTTTATTTTCTGCAACTGAAACTTTCATTCCTTTTGTTTTTTGGCGGGGGGGGGGGGGCTGGGGGGGGTAGTTCCCTGGCTGGGAATCGAACCCAGGTCGCAGAATTGAGGGTGCCGAAGCCTAGCCACTACACCACCAGGGAACCCCGAATGTTGGGTATTTAATTCTCACACCAACTTATATTAGGTACTATAATGTTTCCTGTTGTAGAAGATGGGAACTAAACCTTAGCAAATTTAAATGACTTAGCCAGGGGCACACAGATAGGAATTGGCAGAATAGTTTTCTGCTACCAAAGCCTCTTCTCTTAACATTATGCTTCAACAGTGCTCATAAGCCCCAAATCCAGAAATATTAACGGTTAAAAATAGTCTTCACTGTTAGTCGGTTTCACAAAAGACAACAGAGGCCTGGCCCAGGCCACTTCCCATTTAAAAAATAACATTAAGTGTATAATATATATGCAGAAAAATATAGATAAGTATAGAAAAGTATATACAAGTTCAGACCATTAAGTTCACCAACTTACCACCATGTGTAGGCAGCATTGTACAAATAACTCAGTAGGGTTTCACAACCTTGGTATATCTGTGTCTCACAGCTCTGTTCATGTAGATGTGGTGGTGTTTTGCTGAATGGCATTCATTATTGTTGTGAGTTTTTGTGTGCCGTCGCAAGAATATCGGAGCTGGAATTAGAGCAACAAACAAACATTAAATTTCTTGTTAAGGTTGGCAAGAATGGAAATGAAATCAGAGACATGTTAGTCCAAGTTTATGGGGATAATGCCATGAAGAAAACAGCAGTGTACAAATGGATTAAACATCTTTCTGAGGGGAAAGAAAGCGTCATCAAGAGAGGTCAAGGTAACCAGTAATGAGAACTGATGAAAACTTTGCAAAAATTTGTGGAATTGTGCGTCAAAATAATCAGCTGACTATGAGAAGCATAGCAGATAAAATAAACATCAATAGAGAAACAGAAAAATCTTAACTGAAAATCTTGACATGAGAAAAGGTGTGTGCAAAAATGGTCCTGAAGGAGCTCACTGATGAACAAAAGCAAAGCAGAGTTGAAGTTTGCCAAGACCTTTTGGAGAGGCAAGAAAGACAATGTTTTGGGCCATGTTATCACTGGTAATGAAACACAGATGTACCAAAACAACCCTGAAACAAAGCATCAAAGTGCACAATGGAAATCAGTCAATTTGCCACAACCAAAAAAGTTCTGTCAGTCCAAATCAAAAGTCAAAACGATGTCGCTAATAACCTTTTTTGATATCAGAGGGTTGTTCATTATGAATTTGTATCAAGTGGACAGTCAACCAAGTTTACTATTTGGAAGTGCTGAAAAGGCTTTGTGAAAAAGTTAGACGAAAACGACCTGAACTTTTCACCAACAACTCATGGCTCTTACATCACAACCAATGGCAGTTCACATGGCACCGTCTGTGAGGAAGTTTTTAGCCAGTATACAAATAACTGTATTGGAACATCCTCCCTACTCACCTGATCTAGCTTCCAATGACTTTTTTCTTTACCTGAAGATAAAGGAAATATTGAAAGGAAGACATTTTGATGACACTGGGGACATCAAAGGTAATATGATGACAGCTCTGATGGCCATTCCAGAAAGTTCCAAAATTGCTTTGAAGGGTGGACTAGGTGCTGGTGTCAGTGCATAGTTTCCTAAGAGGAATACTTTGATGGTGACTGGAGCGATATTCAGCAATGAGGTATGCAGCACTTTTCTAGGATGAGTTCACGAACTTAATTGTCAGACTTTGCACAACTCAACTGATGAATTTCTACAAATTGAATATACCCCCGTGGAGGAAAAATGGGCTTTGTAATACATCTAACTGAAAGTAACCATACAGGGTGATCTGATCACAAATTCCTAACTGGGTAGGTCATAGTCACAGCTCAGGTCTATCTATACCTTCCCTAGTAAAAGGTTATCTTTGCCTTAAGTAAGCCCTGTCCTTTTTATTTATTTATTTATTTTTATGTGGGTAGTTCCCTGGCTGGGAATCGAACCTAGGCCACAGCATTGACAACACCGAAGCCTAGCCACTATACCACCAGGGAACTCCTGTCCTTTTATTTTTTATGCATCTATGTTAACACTGCTTTTAAAATGCCTCTTTTTCAAACCCCTGGGAAGCATTACCACCCTCAAGAGAGCACATAATCTTGTTAACTATGCTGTAATTCAATCACAAAGATTTCCCTGCCTTGCTTTCTCCTAGAGGCCTGAAAACTAGTGAGAGTTGGAGAGAGACGGTGGCTTTCTCTAGGTAATGGTAGGGGGAAAAATGGAAAGGAACTGAGATAATTGGGATGTAGAATGTAGAGTAACTGGACTTAATGGGCTGAAGGAGGTGTCAAGAATGATTTCTGGGTTTCTTCCTTATGTATAAAATTGAGGGTAACTTGCTTCAAAGTTTCTTGCACTTCAATTGGCCCTCAAAAGCCTTTCTGTTGGCGAGATTATAATTGAAACTTGGACACACAGGGGCTGCAGTTTTCTAAAACAGCACACTTGCATTAGCTCCCTCCTTAGGTGCTGCCTGGAGCTCATTACATTGAACTTTGTCCTCCCAAGTTCACTTTGGGACCTGGAAGGGGGCCAAGTTCTACACGCGGGACTCCCAACAGTGGGGCGGCGCATGCCCAGAGAGACCGCGTGGGACCAATCTCCCCAGGAGGTTCCCGCCATTTTGTCCGGCCGGGACACGGTCTGGGGACTACAAGTTCCGTGAGGCCACGCGACGGCACTTCCTCCCCCTCACTGTCCGGCCGGCTCCCTCTTCCCCGGTCCCGGGGCCGAAGACTCTGGCTGTGGCTGTGGCCGGCGGGCCAAGTAGGATTTCCGGGGGAAACTACTGTGGAGGCGGAGGCGGAGGCGGCGGCAGAAGCGACCCGGGTGAGTTCGGCAAGTAAGGGAAAGTGAAGGGGAAGTGCTCGGGGTCGGGCTCTGGGTGCCTCATAGGCTAGGGCCACGTTCTTGGGGTCGAGGTCCGGGGGAGGGAAATGGCTGTGGCCGCAGTCGCTTCGGGCCAGGGCGGGGCGGGCCGGGCAGACGCCTCCTCCTCCTCTTCCCTCCCACAACGGTCCCGCGGCTGCCTCTCCGCCTGCGGCGTGCCCGGCGCAGCCTCGCCTTCTCCGCCCCAGGCGACTTGGCCAGGCCCTTTTGTCTGGGCTGCTTTGCGCCCCTTTGTGCCCATGCGTGAAGTCACCTCCTTGGGGGAGCCTGCTGGACCAGTCCCTGACGGGGACCTGTCTCTGGGGATCTGGTTACGGTAATCGGATCGGATCAAAGTCCATTTTTTTCAAAATCGTCCTGCCTCAGACCTCTGCATCCCAGCTGTGCAGAGCGGAAGCTTCGGACCCAGGCAGAGGTAGACGGAATTTCTGTTGAAAACCTCGAGGTTATTGTCTAACTATTAAACCTCAGCCCCAGGCGGCTTCAGGGCACGAATCTCTAGGCGTTTTTCTCGGTCGGGGGATGGGCCCTTGGCATAGAGGTGAACCCCACTCCCCGGAAAACCGGGAAGGGATCGAAGTTGCTGCGGTGTTTGTATGGGTCGCAGCTGTGATCGGAGAATCAAAGAACCAATGCGATAGGCAGAATAGTAGTACACCTCTCGAATCTCGGAGGAGAGAAAGTGATTTGTAGGTCACAGCGAGCAGTCTTGTTCATTCATTGCATGCAGAAAAAGCTACAGCACTACATCCAGCCGCCCAGTTCCTCACTCAAGTCCCCCAAGTCTTTATTTCTTTTGCTTAAAATAAAAAGTCCAAGTAAACGTCCTTTAATAGAAGGATCTGCTTTATAGAGAAATCAGAAACTCTGGCTTATAGAAAGCAACAGAAAGGATTAGTTCACCAACTACTAGGTTTGCGAGAGGAGAGATATTAATAGTAGATCCATACTGCAACTGGTGAATTGTGTGGATTCGATCAAATTTTGTTAAAAGTGCTAACTTTAAGAATGTCCGGTTGGAAGACTAAATTGCTAGATATTCAGTTTATGATAACGCTTTATAAAGGCCATTGCAGATACTCTTGAAAAAATAGATTTACTATTTTAAGTCTGAAATGACGACAACCAGGACCCCTTTATGTGAATCAGGGAAAGTTATTGAAGTTACATAGGTTAATTTTCCACCCGAGGCAAGTAGTCATATAAGGCCTATTGTACTTTATTACTTTGATATCTTATAATGAAGGTGATTTAGTCTGAGAATCCGAGATTGTGTTAGTAGTATTGTATGAGGATAGAGATCTTTAATGTAATTGTTCAGTTTTTCATCTGGCATTGAGTGGGGATTGTTTGTGTTTTCCTGGCTGTGCTTATAAGGAGCATCCACAAAATTGTTCCAGTAGTTTTAAAAATAATATAAGGAGTAGCACTTGCTTATGACGTGCTGTTACTTATTTCTTCAAACTTGATGGTGCTATCATTGTTATTTTTTAAAAACAGCTAATACACATTAGGTAACTTAATTCTCACTACAATTCTGTGAGGTGGTGGTTCTCTCATTTTATGGCTGACAAATGTTAAATTTACAGCCTCTAAAATGTTCCATGAGGGAGTTCCCTGGTGGTATAGTGGCTTAAGGCTTCGGTGCTGGCGCTGTCAATGCTGTGGCCTAGGTTTGCTTCCCAGCCAGGGAACTACCCACATACAAAAATAAAAAATAAAAAAATAAAATATTCCATGACTTGCCCAAGGTCTTGGAATTAACCTAGATAGGAAATAGTAAACCATACTTCCAAATCCATTGCTCTTTCCATTACCTCACACCTATTGCAGTTACACATCATACCACCACCAGCACCTTGTGATTTACTGAAATTTAAATATTGGAGAGAAATAATGAAAATATTTTCCAATCAGAGCAAACTGATTTACTAGGAACTGGAATTTCTAGAATATACAATGTCATTCTGAACTGTAAGTTGTACTGAATATTGATCCTATTAAGTTGTCTTATGGTATGCTGTGATTATCTTGTACCTAGGCAGAATGGCAATTTTTATGGATCCCTAGGAGTGGCAGGGTGGTGAGTTCCTGGGCTGAGGTTTTTTTTTTTTTTTTTTTTGCTTTTTTGGTATGTGGGTAGCTCCCTGGCTGGGAATCGAACCCAGGCGGCAGCGCTGACAGCACCAACGCCGAAGCCTTAAGTCACTACACCATCAGGGAACTCCCATGGGCTGAGGTTTTGACTAATCCTTATTTAAAGTTTTATTAAGAAATATGTTGGAAAACATATAAAGTACTTTGACTGCTAGAACTAACATTGAAGAAAACTGAAATTCAGATACTTTTCTAGTCAAAGAGTCAAGACTCACAAAATGCTGTCTTTAGTTTCTGCTTTTAATACAAACTTCTAATCAGTTTCAAACCTGCAGTTTATCTTGGATTTATGTCAGAACATGCCATGAATGTGACATCAGAAATAGAAATGCACTTCACCTCCCTTACTTAAATTCTTCTTAGGTAAAATGCATAACATGCCAATGGAATTGAGTCAATACAGTTGAACAAAGCAATGAAAACAAGTGTAGTTTTTTCCCTTTTGGAGCTTATAGACTGATTAGGGGTGGGATGGAAAGAGGGAGGAGTCAGACAGTAAATAAGTACTAAATAATTATAATTCCCTCTTGTTGACTCTGCAACTTTGCAGGGGCAACCTCTTTGAACTTTAGTTTTCTCATTTTTAACGTAGGGATAATTATTCCTGCTCTCCCTAGCTTGTGGAATTGTCTCCTAAAGCAGGTAGGTTAAGCATTTGGTTGTATTATACCATTCAAATTTCTATAGTAAGTTCCGTTACAACTATGAGAAAAGGGAAAGGAACGTTGGAAGAAGATTATTTATAAAGAAAGAAACAAAGAGAATGGATGGTTTCTCTGGTCTAAGAGAAACTGATGTCCCACTGTAAACTCTTCTGTGACTATTAGTCATGTCTTTACATGTGCTACCATGACCCTTTATGTAGACCTTTTTTGTAGCACTTACCAAATAAGATCATTATTATTTGTTCTGTATTGTCACAGTTAACTGTCTTCATGATGGGGTTTGTGCCCTAATTTGCATCCTTACTGCTTGGCACGCAGTCCAGGTATTTCATTGGAACTTTGTACTTTATGTTGAGTAAGTGCATGCATAACAAAAGTAGACAGGAGCACTTGTGGAGAATATCAGAACACAAATATGATGGCAAAAATGGTTCTTTTAATCAGAAAAAAATTTTCGTTTTGCCCATTGTGTGCTAAAATCTGGGTTATGTTCTAGCTATACAAAGATGTGAAGGTATATAGATTCTGCCTTGAAAAGTTTACACCATGACAACACCTAACAATATGGTGAGTGATAAATAGAAGTGTGTTACGTGGGTAAGGGACTGAATGATTCTACTATTTTGGTAGACAGTGAAGAAAGAGATTATAGAGGAAGTGATTTTGGAGCTTGTTCTTGAAGGATCAATAAGAATTCACAGGGTATACCAGTTACTATTAAAGTTAGTCCAGCTGGAAGGAGCAGCTTGAGAATAGGAATAGGGATGTGAAAGGCTAAGAAAGGTAGGTTTCTTTTCAGGAAGAGTGAGTAGTCTGGTATGACCAATGGATATTACAATTGGTTTTTCATATTTTGAGGTACAGATACCACCTTTAGAAATATTGAGAAAAGCCGTAGATTTTCAGCCCAGAAAACTGCAAATAAACAAATATGAATATAATTTTGGAAAATTATGGAATACTTAGGGGTCTCTGGACCCCTGGAGTTGAGTAGCTGAAGAGTTACAATGGCTGGTGAAAGGAAAGGTTCTTGGCTGGGTGCTGAGGATTCAAAATGCTATACTAAAGAGTTCAGGCTTTTTGATTAGGGAATTGAAACCATCAAAGATTTTTAAGCAGGTAATTGACAATGTGTTATGTTTGAACGATAATTGCTTGTTACCTTCAGGCTAGGTTAGGGGGTTTAGTGATGTTTAGAAAGTAAGTGCTAAAAAGGCAGGATTGGGGCCCTTTTTATTTTATTTTACTTATTTTATTTTATTTTATTTTTTGCTTTTTGGTATGTGGGTAGCTCCCTGACCGGGAATCGAACCCAGGCCGCAGTGCTGACAGCGCCAGCGCCGAAGCCTTAAGCCACTACACCATCAGGGAACTCCCATGAGGGCCTTTTTAAATTTTGTTTTTGATTTTTAAGGGATGGGTGACATTTGACTTGTTTGAAGGTAAAGGAAAAGGAGCCAGCAGAGAGGCAGATGTTGAAGAGTTGCACAAGAGGAAAGGGAGATAATAAAGAAGCCTTGAGAAGAATTAGAATCTAAAGCCTTAAAAAGGAAACAAAGGATGGTGGATGTATTTGGAAGTGCTGGAGATGGAAGTTGAAATTGGAGTAGTTGCCAACTGCTTATTTTGTACCCAGATACTGATCTTTGTACTTTTATATATGTTATTTCATTTAGTTTTACAAAAATTCTGTAGAGAAGGTGGGCATTCCCATTTGGCAGTTGAAGACATTAATGCTCAAGGAGATTAACTTAAATGCCCTAAAGGCATGAATAAATAATGGAAGAGAACTAGAACCCAGATACATTATTTCCACTCCAAAGCTCAGGATCCTAATTTCTGTCTTATAGAGTATTTTAATATCTGATGAACTTTTTTTTGTCTTCCATTCTGAAACAATGGGTTAAGTTATCTGCAGCATGATAAAAGGATAAAGTGGGCTGGATGACTTCATAGAATGTTAAAAGTTTGGAATAGTAGTCCTGGAAAAGTAAGGGAGCCAACCAGATTGAGCAGAAGGGCTGCTGAACAGCTTTAGAGCCCAGCTGAAGTCAGGCACAAATTATCTGGTAGTCCACCCATTCTGCCTCCTACCTTCTCAGTTAAGACAATGTTTTTTTTTTGTTTTTTTGTAGTATGTGGGTAATTCCCTGGCTGGGAATTGAACCCAGGCCTCAGCATTGACAGCACCAGTGCTGAAGCCTTAAGCCACTACACCACCAGGGAACTCCAAGACAATGTTTCTTGAATATTGTTGATGTAGGCCTCAGAAGACACAATATACTATAATGTAAGGCACTGGTGCCACTGTCTCTGAGTGAGTCATGAGTTTCATGCTTCAATTTTCTCCTCTGTAAAAGGGTCTGCATTAGTTCTATGATTTTATGATTTACAACCAAAAACATTCCAAAGGGTCTTAGGAGAGAAATTGTGTTTAGTGGCTGCTTTATTTTTTTAGCGAAGAGATAGTTAAAACTATACAGCTTTCAGATTCAAGCTTGGTTTTCAGTTTAACTTCTCTGGCACCAGGTGTTTGTTTTGACAATCTGAAAGTTCTGACAATGCAATATAATGCATTTACTGCTTTTGGAGTCTGAAGACCTGGGTTCTAGTTCCAGGTCTATCACTTCCTAGCTGGGAATATCCAGGTCAGCTAATCTCTTTAAACTTTTAGTTTCCTCACTTATAAAATAGAGATAGTAAGCATTTCTTTCTTTCTTTTTCTTTTCTTTTTTTTTGCAGTAGTGACAAGCTTTATTAAGCGACCTGCTGGGCTGTCTCGCAATGGGAGAACAGCTAAACATTTCTTTAGAGCTGTCAGATGAGGTAAAGGATTTTGGAGGTGTTTGTAAACTGTATATTGTTTAATAAATATGAGAAGTTACTCTTATACCTGGCAAAGGAAAAGGGGGCCATAGTCTATCAGTGCTGCATAACGGAGGGAGCACCCGTTTAAAGTCATCCTTACATTCTGGAGTACTGGGTAAGGGAAACCTCTCAGGGTATAAACTGTCAGTGCACTGAATTTAGAAATTTATATGTACTATATGATGTTGCTGGGTGTGTTTTCAGGTATATATTTAAAATAGAATCTAATCTTGAATCAAATCTGTGACTTAAAAAAACTCCATTGTTAAAGATTCTCTGCATTTCTCAAATAGGAACTTGTTAGCCAAGTTTCCAGGAGTATTTTTTAGATAGATGTTGACTTTGTTTTATTTAAGGGTAGATAACAATTTTATGATTGTCTGGAAGAACTTTAGTGCATTGGTTGATTTGTTAGTTTCCTTTATGGTTGACTCATTCTGATGGAACTCAACATGCGTATTTAATCTCTTACAAAAGACTCTTTTGCCCTGCCTTTACCCTACACATGCCATCTAGCTGATAAACCAGTGTCCTTGATTCTCCTTACCCAGCTTCTTACTTTCTTCTTTGCACTTGGTTGGCAACACAGTGTCAAAAATTGGTATAAAGGATAAGTGATTCAACCTTAATCTCAGAGCACTTTGTCTGTATCTTTGCTGGGTACTTTTCCCTCTGTGGTTTACCTCTTTATTCTCCCTACTAAACAGTACCCGTATGTGAAAATAAACCGAATTAAAGATCCTATGTTGCTGGCTTCAATTTATTTAACTATTAACAAATGGTAAACAGTTATTGCAAATAATGCTGCCACATAAGTCTTTGTACGTGTAATGTTTCTCTTTTAATATGAAATCACTGGACCAGCAGGTATGAACATTTATATAGTGCTTTATTGGTGTTGACCAAATTGTCATCATTAATACTCTAATTTTCAGTGCTACCAAAAGTTTACAGTATTTGTTTATTCGCAACCAACCTTACTAATAATGGATTTTAATATTTTAAAAATATTTCCAGTTTAATAGTACTGCATGATTATTGTTGCAGAACATCAAACAATATGACTGTAAGTTCTGTTCTTTTTTGCTCATTTATTTGGGTCTTTATGGCCTTAGATACTTTGGTGAGGCTTTTATAATGAATATTAATTTATTTTTAACTTTATTGAAAGATTTCTTCCAGTCTATGTTATTCATTTTTATTTTTGTACAGAAACTAAATAGTTCATGCCATAGCTATTCATTCTTTTCTTTGTAAAATTTTTTGTTGTTGTTGTTGTTGTTGGTTCCCTGAGTGGGGATCAAACCCAGGCCTTGGTGGTGAGAGCACCACAGCCTAGCCACTGCACCACCAGGGAATCCCCCCATCAATTAGTCTTTTTTTTTTTTTTTTTTTAACTTTCAGAAAAATTAATTTTTTGTCTTTTTTCTTTTTTTTTTTTTTTTTTTTTTTTTTTTTTTTTTTTTTTTTTTTTTTTTTTTTTTTTTTTTTTTTTTTTTTTTTTTTTTTTTTTTTTTTTTTTTTTTTGCCTTTTTTTTTTTGTATGTGGATAGCTCTCTAGATGGGAGTCGAACCCAGGCCGCAGCACTGATAGCACCAGAACCTTAAGCCACTGCACCACCAGAGAACTCCCAGAAAAATTAATTTTGATTGGTGAAAAAAATGTTATTCTAAGTTAATTTTTTTCTATGATGCTATCTGGTTATTCCCAGTAGGAACTGTTTTGAGTATTGGAAGACACCAAAAGTTTTCTTACTCATCTTGAGATACTAAGATCTACCTAGGTCATTAGAAATTAAAAATCTTCACTTGATAAGGGATCAAGGATAATAACATTAGTGTTGGTGGTATATTTCATTCTTATTTACCTCAGAGTAGGGTTCATACAGAAATGGTTATTCTTTGGGTGGGTTACTGAACAAGGTTAAAAAATGGAGCCCTGAAACACTTTTCCCCACACTAAGAAAGGACCCAGTAATGCCACTTCTGGGTATTTATCCAAAGAAACCCAAAACACTCCCTCAAGGGGACCTGTGCATCCATGTGTTCATTGCAGCATTCTTTACAGTGGCTAAGATGTGGAGGCAGCCTGCCTGTCCATCAGTGGGTGAATGGATAAAGAGGAGGTAGCAAGTACGTATATACAATAGATTATAGCACAGCCATGGAAGGATATGACTTCTTGACATATGTGTCATCATAGATGGACCTGGAGGGTATTGTGCTGAGTGGAGGATGTCAGACAAAGACAGATGCAATGTGATTTTGCTTATATGAGGAATCTAAAGAACAAAATGAACAAACAAAACAAAGAAACACATAGATATAGACAACATTTTGATGGTTGCCAGATGGGAGGGGAATTGGGGGCAGGGTGAAAAAGGTGAAGATTAAGGAGTACAAATTGGTAGTTATAAAATAATCATAGGGATATAAAGTAAAGCATAGGAAATACAGTCAATAATATGGTAATAACTATGGATAGTACTGGATGGGTACAGGAGGATAATTTTTTTTTTTTTTTTTTTTTGTATGTGGATAGTTCCCTGGCCGGGAATCAAACCTAGGCCACAGCACTGACAGTGCCAGCGACGAAGCCTTAAGCCACTACACCACCAGGGAACTCCCATTTCTTAAATTATATAAATGTCTAACCACTATGCTGTACACCTGAAATTAATATAAAATCATTCCGAATGTCAACTGTAATTGATAAATTTTAAAAGGGGTATAAAAAGGTGAAGGTGGATAAGAAGTTCAACTTTTTAGATATAAAACAAGTCATGGGGAGGTAATGTACAGCATAAGGAATATAGTCAATGATATTGTGATAATGTGGTATTGGTGTCATCTGGTTGCTGGACTTGTCATGGTGATCACTTTAAGTATATAAATGTTGAATAACTGTGGTGTATACCTGAAACTAATATAATACTGTCTGTTAGCTATATTTTAATAAAAATCTTTAAATAGTGATTTGATATTATCACTGAACACTGTAGCTTTAAAAAATCTGTTTTATTTTGGGGGATTTTTCTCAGAATGTATATAATGCCAGAGGGAAACAACTACAGTTTTCTGGGTGTAGGTAGATTTTGTCATCCTCGCTGATGACAGTTGCCCTTGCTGAGATCTGTAATTATTCCTGAAAGTAGTGTTCTTTATGACTCGCTAATGATATTTCCTGAGAGTATTTTTTTACTTTTGCTTATCTGTGAGCCACGCCTATATTTTAAAGAGATGATTCATACCTCTTCATGGTAACAGAAGGACCATGTTTAACTGGGAGGAGGAGGTCACAGTTTTCCTTGAAAGGGAAATTAGTCCCATTTTTATGGCTTTACCCTTAAATAATACGATAGATGTTGATTATTTGTGCCTAAAAGTAAGCTTTTCTTAAGTGTAACTTTTTTGGAACATACTTTTAAATACATTTGTAAAACTCCATCTTTAACTGAGGGCATGATAATGTTTCATTTACTTGATAAGGCAAGAGCAAATGAAGTTATAAATCCACTCTTTTTATTTGTAGTTACCACATGTTGGTGCAGAATTAGCAAAAATAGTTCAGAAATAGCAAAGAAAGTTGCTTTAGGGAACTGTAGAACTTTTCTACAACTTTCCAATTTACAGTTAAAAGGATAGATTTTCTGGTGACAAATAAGAAAGATACATGTAGATTACAGTATTTACTCCTTATATTAAGCATGTATAAACAATTGTAGGTCACTCTGGAAGAGCAGATGATACATTATTTGTTTCTTAATTTTGTTTATTTCTCTAATGAAGTACTTGTAAGTCAAAGAGTGGTTAACATTACCTAAAAGTCTAGGCTACTTCTCAAGTGATTAAAAAGGAGAAAGGGGAACTCTGTTCTTTGTTACCTGTATTTTCATTATTACATATATTTCCGAGTAAATATATTCATTTGTTGAGCTTTCTCAGGAGGGAGAAGGTTATTTTTGAAGATCACAGGTCTAGTGTTTCGGAAGTAACATAAAAAGGAATAGAAAAGGCAGAAGGATAATCTCTAATGAAAGATTCTTATCCATCAAAAGAATGACTTGATGGTTTTACATCTTGGTAGACTCATTGATACTGGGGTAGTCAAGGATGGGGGTTTATTGGGGAGGTGGGAGTATTAGTGCACACAGTTTGATTGTGTGACGACTTATAAGAGGGCTGTCTAGAAAGTATCCAGCCATGTGATATGAAAAAATAGAGGCATCTATTGCTGGATTTTTTTCTGGGCAGCCCTAATGTGGGCCAAATTTCAGCCTTTTTGTGTCCGTCTGGGTTCTTTCGGATATCGCCAAAGAAGCATGTCAAATATGAAGAAAACCCCAAGTATGAATAAAGTTGATTTTTACACTGTCATTAAATTTCTCACAAAACAAGGAAAAACACCTCAAACCATTTTGGAAGAGATGTTAGCAGCATACAGGACTGTGCCCTGGGAAGTCCATGGTTTACAAGTGGCATAGCCTTTTCAAGCAAGGCAGAGAGTGGATTCAAGATAACCTTTGTCTAGGACTCCCTGTTGAGGCCACTTCCTCAGACATTGTCAGAAAAGTTGAAAACTTGTAGTGGAAAATGCCAGATTGAATAAAAAGCAGCTTGCAGAAATGGTTGGAGTATCACCTACAACCATTTTGAATATTCTCCATCAGCATCTAAGGATGTCAAAAGTCAATGCAAGGTATTAAGAATGCTCATACGGTTTCAAAAACAACAGCATGTCTAGTGTTCACAACAGTTTCTGGACCTCTGCAGAGACAATAAACATGAAGTTTTAAACCAGATTGTTACTGGAGATGAAGCTTAGGTTCACTATTATGAGCCTGAGGCAAAGCAGGAGTCCATGCAGTGGCATTGAAAGGGCACACCACTCGCTAAGAGGTGTAAGGTATCACAGTCAGCTGGAAAAATCATCCCAGCCCAGGCAGAGAACCAATAAGCAGATCAGGATAGTGACCAAGAGCCCCTTCCTGGGAAAACAAGAGGAGGTAGACCATGTATGTGAGCTGAGGCTTCAAGCACATGCTTCATTTTCCCCTTTAAACTTCACTTATAAAACACAAATTCATTGATAAAATTAAGAATTTCAAGACAGCAACTACAGTGCATTAAATGTCAAGTGCAGGGACCCTTGTGAGTATGGAGTCCATGAGACCTGTAGTATATGGGTCTGTCTCTTAGAGTCATATGATTCTTAAGGAATTGTTATACTTGCTTTGATGTTACTGGTTCCTCTCCTGGGTACTTGGCCTTCAGTCAGTGGGTTCAGATCTGAAACTGCCTTAGTCCCAGAAACCGGGTATGGGGTTCTGATTTTTTATTGGGAAGACTCTTTCCCTTGATGTCTTTTGATGTTACTGTGGATAAAAAAAGGAGTGCTGTAATCTAACAGAAAGTAACCTCACAGGGTGATCTGATCATAAATTCCTAACTGGGCAGGTCATGGTGGGTAGTCATGCCTCAGGCCTGTAACTTCTCTAGTAAAAGGTTTAAGCCAGTCCATTGCTCTTGTGCATCTAGGTTAACACACCTTTGAAATGCCAGAAGTAATACCCCTCGAAATGGGTATTAACCCTCAAGAGAGCACATACCTTAACTATCCTATAATCCAATCCCTAACTTGCTTTCTCTCACCTTTATGTAATTTTCCTTACATTCCCTCCTTAATTCCAAATGCATAAAAGAAACTGCAAACTGCCATTCTCTGGAACATTAGAAGTCTTGTTTTCTGGTAATTGTCATCAGTTTTGGCTCATAAACTGTTATAAAAATTTTCTAGGCTCTTGAGCCATTTTCCTGCTCAAGCCCACTCCTACCTCTTTGGAGTGTACTTTCTCTTCAATAAACTATCTCTTTGTTTCACCTCTTTAAAAAAAAAATTCTACAGGTTTGGATGTTCTTATGTCAACATTACATATAGAGAACTCTTACAGGCCACTTGTCTTTGCTTCTAGTGATATCATGTTTTATTAACTATCTCCATAATCTATGAGTCAGATCCCTTTGACAGTCACTCTGACTTTGCTGGGGTCTTTATGGTAGTAATTGTGTCTGTCTGACTTCTAACAGTTAAGCATTACAGCCTGATCTCCTTTGTCTCAGGGTCCTGTCATCAGTGGTTAGTTGTATAACAACCTCTCCAGTGCAGAATAGCTGTTAAACTTTTTAATAATACTGGTGCCCTGCTCACTGGCACATTTATGACATGCTCACAGCCATTCCAAGGGACATAATCATTTGATGGGTTTTCTGATCATTTCAACAAGCCTACTTACTTCTCTGAGATTTTTAATACCATCTTCCATTCATTGTCTGCCACTGCAATTTTGCATTGCTACTTAACACGGGCCATCACTCTTTGAGATTTTAGAGAACATCCTAGTGGTAAGTTCACACCATATCTTGAGATTTTTTGCTTGGGTATTAAATCCTGTATCTCTAGAGAATGATCAGTTACCTCTCTCTTTTCAATTTTAGGTTCTGATCCTCATGTTCAAGCACCCTCAGAATTCAGTTACATTTGTATTCTCCTGGACCCTGCCAGTCCATGCTGCCTAATTCTTATAGCTTCCTTAGGTTATAGTTCCTTTCTGACTTCATCAGGCACAGCACAGCGGTGTTGGCTTATGCTTTGACCTATTGTAAATTAAAGGCCTCCTAACCAGGAGGCATGGAGGTGTCAGATCTTGAGGGGGCATTGTTTTACTGATGACGGTGGGAGGGCTTTGCATTATCTTCCAGTGAGAGGAGAGGCTGCTCTTACAGGGAGAGTGGGCCACTTAAGGGATTACAAGGGTTAAAGGGTATTTGAGTATTTGAGATGGGGGGGGGGGCGGGGGTTCAATTTAATTGTCTCCATTTCATATATTAGGATCTCATTCTTTCCCAATCAGGGCCCTGACATTGGCATAGCCTACCTTTTTTGGCTGAGAAATAACCTTCTTTATAGCTGGACTTCTCTGATAATTTACTCCTGGACCTGGTCTTTAGCTTTTTCTGTAGTCCTGCTGCCACAGAAAAGAGCTTCTTTGTATGTTACCTAGGAGGCCCTGTGGCTTTCATATTTAACTTTAAATCAACTCAGTCACTGTTAGCTTTTTGTTATCCTTCTAGAGCAGTGGTTCCTGAACTTTTTCCACTTGTGTACCCCTTTTAAACCCATTTTCATAAATTGTACCCCTTGACACTTTTGTACAGTGCCTATCTTAATGTAAAATGAGGTAATAAATTAGGAAAGAAAAGTTACTACACTCAAAAGTACAAACCGCAGATTTAATTTTACAATATTCATAACAGTTACATATTGATAATGATGATCACGTAGTTAAACATTAAGTAAGAAAACTACCTAAAAAGAATCACAATTAAAGACAGCACACTTACTGTTATCCAGTCAATAACTAAACTGATCAAACAGTCTGGCTACAGATGTATTTATATGTTTGGGGAAATTTAAGAAACATCACAAATGGATTGTTCTGAAACTGTGCGTAATGAGTGGTAGAGGAGTGGTATAAGGGAAGGGTTCATAGCCATTCCCTCACCAATCATCATTTGCTACTGTGATCTGATTTTGAATGTCTCCATTAATGGTGTATCAAATTCTACATTTATAGTTTCATAACTAACATTTTGCATTTTTTTTCTGCTGTGCTTGTTTTATCACCATTACTGATTATTTTTCTCATACCCTTGAAAAGCCCAGCACATAACCGTGGGGGTACAAGTACCACCACTTGCGAACTAATATTCTGGAGCATCAGTTGAGTTTAACAGTAGCCATTCAATTCCATTGTCATAATTATTGTTTTGCCCTTAACTACTTCAAGTGCCTGATACAGCCAGTCAACTAGAGTATTACCTTCCACAGATAGACAGTCACTATTCACCACTGGTGAAAGTTTAAGAATTGTAACAGCACCATGTGCCAGTGATTATTACACCTACCACCAGTAATGGAGTCCTCATTGCCATTTAGTCTGTGAACAGTTCTACTCCAGGACCACATCATAGTCCCAGTTTTCTCAGATCACACTTATCACCAACTATTGGTAGGTTGTGTTCTCTGAAAAGCAGACTCTGAAATGAAGTTTAGTGTTCAGACTGCTAATTACGCAGTGCTCTTGGGATCAAAACCGTGAAAGAGGCAGGAAGCAAGATTGGGCAGATTTGATCCTTATCTTGATTACGGGTAAGGGAGGTTGGATATCTATACTTAGTCAAATTTCTTTCAAAACATTTCTTTTTGTTTTAGTTTCATATTTGATCATTCTAAACTTATAACTTACTAAAGCATCCTCCTGTATCTAAAATAACTACTTTCGGGAGTTCCCTGGTGGTGTAGTGGCTTAAGGCTTCGGTGCTGGCGCTGTCAGCGCTGCGGCCTGGGTTCGATTCTCGGCCAGGGAACTACCCACATACAAAAAAAATAAATAAATAAAAAATAAAATAAAATAAAGTAAAATACTTTCTTTAGGAAAACCAATTCCTTCCTTCTAAGATATTCTCATGAGTTTGTGGGGGGTGTTTTTTTTTTAATACGAATATTTGTCTTTTGCCTTATACTCTAGTAAATTCAAGATGAAAGTAAAAAGGGAACTTATGGAGGA
This sequence comes from Lyroderma lyra, assembly GCA_004026885.1. Taxonomy (NCBI): domain Eukaryota; kingdom Metazoa; phylum Chordata; class Mammalia; order Chiroptera; family Megadermatidae; genus Lyroderma; species Lyroderma lyra. Next base: position 20,634 of record PVJL010002891.1, read on the forward strand.
AACTGAGAATGACATTTTAAAATGAAAATTATTCTTAAATGTTTTATGATATTTTTATATTGTAAATCTGTATTTCATCCCCCTTAAAATAAATCTCAGTTGGCAATGTTTCCACATAATAAAGTTGTACATTTCTATAATGTTTCAGATGTAAGCTGAAAAAAATCACTGTTACTGGATTGGGGGTTTTTTTTGTTTCATTTTGTTTTTTTGGGTTTTTTTTGGTAGTTCCCTGGCTGGGAATCAAACCCAGGCCATGGCATTGAGAGCACCGAAGCCTAGTCACTACACCACCAGGGAACCCCTAGATTGGGTCTATTTTTTAGTATAAATAAAAGATGATGGATTTCAGGTTTAAATATATTATTTACCCTTTTCTCTTTTTTAGAAATTATACCTCACCTCCCTAAACTGGTTAATAGTGGCATGGAAGATCCATTTGGTGAGTATCACTTGCATTTTTCTTAGTAAATTATACTTGTGTTTTATCCTCACCTCCATTAAAACTTTAATCGCAAATTAATTTTTTTTCTTGTTTAGTATGCTACTCCAGATTAGTGGTTCTCAAACTTTTGATCTCAGGATCAATTTTACACTCTTAAATATAATTGAGGGCCCCAAAGAGCTTTGTTTGTATGATTTGTTGATAGTTATAATATTTTAAATTAAAACTGAGAAATTTTGAAAATATTAATTTATTTAAAAACAAACCCATTATATATTATATAAATAATATTTTTAATGGAAAAATAATTTCCGAAATAATAAAAATTAATGAGAAGAGTGGCATTATTTTTACATTTTTAGAAATCTTTTTTAATGTCTGGTATAATAGAAGACAGCTGGATTCACAGCTTCTACATTCAATCTATTGTGTTACCACATACTATGTAGTCTCTGGAAAATTGTATAGCTGGAAGATAATGAGAGTGAAAAGATAGATAACCTCTTTGTATTATTATAAAAAATAATTCTAACCTTGCTGTTAGTGATCCCCAGTGGTCCCAAGACCATGCTTTGAGAGCTGCTGCCCTAGAATGTTAGTTACTCTAAATAAAACAAAGAACCATTTGGAAAGTTAAAATAAAATTTGAACTCTCTAACACATGATTAAGGGTATGTAAATCTAGATACACAAAGGTTTAGTATCTACCTTTTTGACTAAAAGGTCAGTTACTGTGTATTGAACCCTATTGTTGTATTGATTAATTTCAAAAAGAAATATAGTATAGGTCAGTCATGTCCAACCTGTGGCCCAGGATAGCTTTGAGTGTGGCCCAACACAAATTTTTAAAACATTATGAGATTTTTTGGGGGGAGGGGTAGCTCCCTGGCTTGGAACCAAAACATTATGAGATTTTTTTTGCAAACTTTTTTTAGCTTATCAGTTATTGTTAGTATTAGTGTATTTTATGTGTGGCACAAGACAGTTCTTCTAGTGTGGCCGAGGAAAGCTAAAAGGTTGGACACTGCTGGTCTAGGCTATCCAATTAAAATACTTATTATAGATGAGGAAGACTAGTTAGGAAGTACTTCCCACTTAAAATATGCATCAGCAAAAAATAAACCAGAGACAGTTTTCCTTGTTTAACCTCAGCATGCATGCTAGAGGAAGATTTTCATTCAGGTATTTGGTGATATTTTTACCAAATGGGAAAAGTCTGAATTTAGGTTTATGCTGGTATAACTTGAAGAAGTATGGTAAAAATGTTACCACGTTTGTATTCTGCTCATGCCCAATTTTCATAGATGACTGAGTGAGGTTAGGCACTTTGAGCCACTTGTACAAGTAATCCGCTCAAATTAATAACTGTTGGCCTTGCTTTGAGAAGACTGCTCTTGAAAACCTTGCAAGATCAGAATTTCTCTGGTTTAAATGACTGAATGTCTTCTTTAGGACCACAGCTTTTTTTTTTTCCCCCTGAAGGGTACTTTTTATATCAAGTTCATCAGTGAAATCCTTAGAACACTAGAGGGCAGTCAGTACTTTATTTATAAATTTGTAGTTTCATTACCAAGTTCATTCTTGAGGGATTATTTATGAATGATTTTGTAAATTGAGCTCATTGTAGTGGCCTGGTGATGAATCCTAAATAACATGTCCATATGACAATAGAGTAATGTATGACAATTCCAAAGGTTTTTACTGAAATTTATTTTTTCTTTCTAATTGACCTCTTACCTCACCTAACAAGTATAACTTAAATTAGTTAATTAATTAAGTTTATTATTAAGATAACTAAATTTAAATTAAATTATATATAACTTTAAATTAAATTATCACTTAAATTTACTGCAGAATACCAAAGTAAAGGTTGCTCTGGAAGCCTTTACTTTGGTTGGTTGGCCAGTAGTCAATTGAAACATATATTGAATTGTACTTTTGATCACTAATAAGAAAAAATTTGTTTTCTTGTGAGAAGTTTTTTCCTTATACTTTGAATCTTGTAATTTTAAAATTAACATTTATATTAATAATGTGGATTTTAGAGAAAATGGAAATGATTCATAGTTATAGGAGGGCTGTCTGGAAAGTATCCAGCCATGTAATATGAAAAATAGAGGCATTTATGTCTGTATTTTTTTCGAGACAGTCCTCATATATTTAACAACCAGCCTCATTCTCTGTCTTCTCCATTCTTTCTTTAAATGTTACACTAATTTTTTTTCTTAGTTGCTTACAAAACATACATATGATATGGATTTGGTTTATTGAGTTATGGTCACTCAATGCCATGGGACAGAGAAAAGAACTCTGAATGTAAAATGAGTTCGTTTCTGAGAGGATGGAGTCCCTTTAAGGTGAGGTAAGAATTTTTTTTACAATCAGGTTAGCTAACAGTTATGTAGATATATTGAAAAATAATTTTATTTTTTATACTCTAAAAATAAAACTGGGGGATTTTTATCCATCAAGTTCCAGTATGAACGACCTAAACCTTTCCTACATAGATAGATGTTTACACATTTTATTATATTTTAAAATTTGTTAATTTTTTTCATATTAACATTTGTTAATGCCACTGGTCGCATTAGAAAAGTCTTTAAATATTGGGAAACTGTTGAGCTCACTCTGGTGGATATGTTTTTGAAATTTTTAACTTTCTCTTGAAAGTTTGATGTGCCACTGATAATGCAAATACCCAGGTTTTGTTGTTTTAGTTTTTTAATAACAAGCTCACTTCATTCAATTTTCAGAAAATATTTGTCAGATATCTAGCATGAATAACATAGTTTGTCATTGACTCTTTCAAACAAAAATGGCATTTCATGAAAAAAACTGGCTAGTTCAGCTTGTAACTCAATCACACAAGTGCCTTTCCTGAAGGTAGCCATTATACTTAAGTATATGCTGTGTGCATACTTAACATTTTATCACACACAGTAATAAAAAGACATGTACCAAGGGGTTGAGAGTTATTAAAACTAATCATTTTTATTTTAACTGCAATTATATAGTGGTGAAGAATATGAGTCGTATTATAGTTTGGTGCTGCTGCCTTGAGTTGTATTAAGGTACCAGCAGTTTTGCTCACCATTGCTTTTGGACTATCAGTGCAAGCGTCAACACAGTGAAAAAAGGCAAATAATTCTATAGTATTATCAAGTACACAGTTGTACCTCTTGGACTCCTAAAAGGATCTCAGGGATCGATGGACCATACTTGCCTCAGTTTCCTAAGGTTCACAGAGTTTCTTCTGTGTAAGTCATGGGCAAAGCCAAGACTTAGTCCTGTAATTGTATTGGGCACAGCACCACTGGGTACGGTGAACCAGGTATTGGACACTTGGCAGAAATATGGTCAGAGGGAGTGAGCAGCTCTGTGGTTTCTCCTAAATTAACTGTGACTTACCTACAGCTGTATGTTAAAGAACATGTCTGTGGGGTGAAATGAGTGTTCTGAGCTCATTAAGCAGCTGAGTATTTTGAGAAGAAATTCACCAGCATTTAGTCAAGGCAAGCTGAGGGCCACACTCACCTGGGCACTATGTTCTTATCTTTGAAAAAAAGGGTAAATGGCAGCAGACGTCTCTCTGTGTCTCTTGAGTTACACTCCTCCAATCTGGATAGGTACCTCTCAATGTGTGTGGTACACAGCTGTCATTTGGGGATATTCTTAGTCACCTGGCTGCTCTACTTCTCTCCTGCGTTGGCTCTTTTGTTTCCTAAATCTTTTATCTTCTTCTTTCTTTGTTGTCAATAGCTTCTTGATCTTGGACCTCCTGAAATAGTTCTCTAATTTTCATCTATTTCCTTTAGCTCTACCTCCTGGAAGAGTTTTTTTTTTTTACTGTGTGTTTTGATTTCTAGGAGGTCTTTTGTATTCTCTGTATGTTTCTCCCATAATGTTCTCTTGTTTTAACAAATTTTCTTTGCCCTGCTTTGTCCCTTTTCCCCTGAAATTGCTTTTCTCTGTTTTGACCTCTTTTATGTTAGAGTTTTCATCTGCTGTCTAGTAATAATTAGCTGTCTGCCCTCAATTAAGAGTGGGAAGCTGGAGTTCCCTGGTGGTGTAGTGACTTAAGGCTTCGTTGCTGGCGCTGTTCGATTCCGGGCCAGGGAACTATCCACATACAAAACAAAACAAAACAAAGCAAAAAGAGTGGGAAGCTTTAAATGCATACGCTGATTGCCTTTGGGCCTTACTATCGAGTGAACTTCTTGTCTCTGTTGCTGAGTAACTTCCCCATATCAGTATTGGGCCAAAGGACAGAATCTGCCCATCACTATGTAGATATTAGGAGTGAAGAGAACTGGTGGAGGTTGCTGCATTCAACATTAAGTTTGCATAAATGTTCCCTTAATTCCCCTCAGTTTTTAGTACTATTTTCCCACCACCAACTGCCTTTTGTGTCCTCCTGTCCAGATAGCATTTGTTTTATCTCTTCCAGAAAATAGAACTTCAGAATTCTGCCACAGTTAGTATGGAACAGACAGACAATCAAGGTCAGGGAGTGAGGAAGATGATAAAGGATCAAATAGCTTTTATCCTGATTCACCTTATTTTATTCCCTTGCCTTTCATCCTTGGGTTCAAAGAATACAGTGGTAGAATACAATGAATGTATTATTAATCCACATTGGTATATGCTACCAGTTAAAAAAGAAAATGTAATGACTATATTATATGTAAGTGTTAGGGGAAGAAAGGTTCCATAGTAGATAGGTATATGATTTATGCTACTGTGCTGCTTCCTACCCCATTACTTTTATTTAAAAAAATTATTTTTATTAAAGTATACATGATATACATTATATTAGTTTCAGGTATACAACATGATGATTTAGTATTTATGTAATTGCAAAATGATCACCACAGCAAGTCTAGTTAACATCTGTCACTATACATAGTTATAGAATTTTTTATTGTGTTGAGAACTTTGAAGATCTACTCTCTTAGCAACTTTCAGATACGCAACACATTATTATTATTATTATTATTATTATTATTATTATTATTATTATTATTTTTGTATGTGGATAGTTCCCTGACTGGGAATCGAACCCAGGCCACAGCGTTAACAGTGCCAGCGCCGAAGCCTTAAGCCACTATACCACCAGGGAACTCCCAACACATTATTATTAACTATAGTCACCATGCTGTACATCCCCACAACTTACTTATTTTATAACTGGAAGTTTGTACCTTTTGACTCCCTTCACCCATTTCGGCCACTCCCCAACCCCACCTCTCCACTTTTAAAAATGACTCATTCTTCCTATTGCTTGCTTTCTTCCTCCCTTACCAACATTTATGGGTTAACAGCCACTATCATAGCACGCCAGAGGAAAAGGGACTGAAATTCTGGCATAAGAAACTTTTAAGATTTTTTTAATGTATGAGAGGATCTATATGTATATTAAATTGCTTTCCCAAATTGTTTTAAATCTTCTTAAAACATCATTAAGTTTCTACATATCTACCCTTCCACAGAAGTAAACACAGTTTTTTGAAAATTTTTTTGTTATGTGTTTGATGAAATAATTATTTAATGAAATCGATTATTACTGTGAATCTTGAACTTGAAGCTATTTGTAAAGACCTTATTCATATGCATGATATTCTGGGAACAAATTTACAAGGTAATATCTCCTTTAGATTAGAATTTATATTACGTAGGAAATATAAAAAGTAGTTTGTTGAGGTAGAATACAGAAACTGCATCCTCAACAAAGTCAAATATTTTCTTTCTACTCTCTATCTGAATCTAAGAAATAATTATTATGTTACAAGGGGGTTTTTCCTAGCTGTTCCAGGACATGTTAAGGAGACATGCTCAAAGCTAATGTACTTCAAAGTGCATAGGAAAAAAATTTGTGATGTTATGTTGTTACCACTTGAAATTGAGTAATAATAGCACAGTCCCTTCCTCCCTCCTCTTTAAGAATGAAGGACCAAATATAAACTTAATTAGTTTTGAGGTCCTTAGCGTGTAGGAGATAAATTCCTCTGGAATTAAACTATGCCAAAAATTATGTTAGTTCTATTTTTTTCCTGTGGTTTTGAGTAGACATTTAATATAGCATTATTAAAATATGTCATCTTATTTCCTGATAAGACTGTAAACTTATGGAAGGTAAGATCTTTTTACTGTTCTATCTTAGTGTCCTATAGGAAGCACACAGTACATATTTGCATTTATTTCTTACAGTGGTTTTAAATTAACCACATAAGGTAGAACTACCAATCTTAAGGGAAATGGAGCGCATGCAACACTAGTTTCTATGAGCTTGAATAACACAGATGTCATATAATTGTGTTTTTCTGTCAATAGAAAAAGATGAGCCATAGTACTAGCAATACAAGCCTGATGGGTAGTAATGTTGACATTCAGGACTATCTCCTATATCCTCTCACCACTTTTCATCACTTCTGTACTACTTTTTCCCTAGAAAATCAAAGCAAATGGGATAGGTTGACTAAATATGTAGACTGGTTTTCACCTGAGCCCTCATCAGTGAGTGAGTCATAGATCCTGCTTAGGAAGTGATTACAAAAAATTAAATTAAAAGACAGGGATAGGAGGGATGGATGACTTTCACTTAACATTTTGTATCTTCCTGTATGGTTTGCATTTTCTAACTATGTACTTGTATTTATTTTTCAAAATGTAAATAGGGATTTTTATTTGGGTTTTGGGGTTAGTAGCATTTTGTTTCTTTTTATTTCTCAGTGTTAAAAATGAAATATATAAAGGAGGTAAAAGAGAATAAAAAGCCATTGTTAAAGGAAATTAAATACTATAATGATCATTCTACATGCACAGCTTACCTGCTGCACCTAAAATAATCACTTTACATCTCTATATAATACTGTGGCCTTTTAAAATATAACTCAAGCTTTATTCTCCCTATGAGCTAGATTGAGCCTATTCTACCACACTCTAACACAGTTGACTTATTGCTCATTCATTCATTTGTTCAGTAAACACGGAGCAAAATCAGGAAGGCAGCATGTCAAAACAGTTAACCTTTGGGCTCTGGAGTCAAACATGAGTTTAGACCCCAATTCTGCTATTTCTTGGCTGTGTCCTTTTGGGCAAGAGAGTTACTCTCTGATCTTCAGTTTATCTGTAAAATAGGGATATGAATTTTGCCTTTCTCACAAGATTGCTATAAGAATGAAATGAATTAATGTTTGCAACGTGCTTCCAAGCAGCTAGCTATAGTATCCAAGGCATTAAAGGGTATAAATGTGAACAAGACATGATCCCTATTTTTATGGCATTTTCAATCTGTTAAGCAGTTACAAGGTACTCTCCGGGATTCCTTCTTTTTTTTAGTAAGTCAGGTTGTTTGAGATCATTTATATGCAAGAAAATATACCCTTTTTAGGTATATACTTTTGGTTTTTGGAATATATAAGGTTGTGTGATCACCACCACACTGAAGATATATATATTTTCATCCCCGAAAGTTCCCCCTGCCTTACCTTTTATAATCAGTTTCCTCTCTCTACTTCCAGCCCCTGGCAACCACTTAATCTGAGTTCTTTCCCTCTTTCCTTGATGTTATATAAACAGAATTGTACAATATGTGGTTTTTTACCTCTGTTTTTTCCTTAGCTAATGCTGTTGAGAGTCACATATGTTATTGCTTGTATCATTAGTTCATTCCTTTTATGCTTTTTCTAGAATTTCATATAGTTGGAATCATAGTATTTAGCCTTTTAAATTGGCTTCTACTTAGTAATACACTTTTAAGGTTTATCCATGTCTTTTCGTGGCTTGATAGCCCCTTTCTTTTTAGCACTAAATAATATTCCATTGTTTGAATGTACCACAGTTTATTTATTTGCCTGCTAAAGGGCATTGTGTGGTTGCTTCTACATTATGACAGTTATGAATCAAACTGCTATAAACAATTGCATGCAGGTTTTTTTATAGACATAAGTTTTCAGTTATTTGGGTAAATACCGAGTAAGGAGTGCAGTTGTGGGAACATATGGTGAAAGTATGTTTAGTTTTGTAAGTAACTGCCAGATTATCTGCCAAAGTGGCTGTACCATTTTGCATTCCCACTGCAGTGAATGAAAGTTCTGTTACTCCACATTTGGTATTGTCAGTGTTTTGGATTTTGGTCATGCTATAATAGGTGTATAGTGGTATCTCACTGGTTTCAATATGAAGTTCCCTCATGACTAAAGATGTTGAGTAACTTTGAATGTGTTTATTTACCATCCATATCTTTTCTTTGGTGAAATCTTTGTTCTAGTCTTTTGCTTTTTAAAAATGAGCTTATTTTCTTGTTATTAAGTTGCAAGAGTTTTTTTTTACATAACCTTATACAAGTTCTTTATGAGATATGTTATGCAAATGTTTTCTCCCAGCCTGTGGTTTGTCTTAGCAAAAATTTGTATTTAATGAAATCTAGTTTTTTCTTTTATGGTTAATGCTCTTTGTTTTCTAAGAAATAATTATTTAACCCAAAGGCACAAAGATTTTTCTCTATTTTTTCTTCAAGATGGTTTAGAATTTTAGGTTTTACATTTAAGTCAATGATTCTTTGTGACTTTTTTTTTTTTTGCCGGTATCGTGTCACTTTATTAGTGAGGTTCAACAATGGGCTGCTATCACATTGTCTGACTTAATTTTTTAGATATGATATGAAGTTGAAAACATTCTTTGTTGTCCACTAAATTAGTTTGACACCTTTGTTGAGTACCTGATGAAATGGGTAGTTTTCTAAGAAAATATAATTTACCAAAGTGACTCAAGAAATAAAAATCCCATGTAGATTAGTAATTACGGAAGAAATGTTAAAATGTGTTTAAGCCCCGTGGGTTCTGTGAGCAATTTCATTCATAGTTTGAAGAACAAGATAGTTGTAATGCTCTATCAACCATAGTAAACCAGAGAAAAAGGTAGAAAATATACCCATTTATTTTATAAAGTTAGCAAAATCTTAATAACTAGAATCTGACAGAGATAGTACAAAAATAAAAATGACATTTGCCCTCTCTCACTTACTGTAGTTGTAGAAAGTCTGTATAAAGTACTTGGAAGATTAAATCCAACAAATCATTATTAAATTTTTTCTGATTACAAAAACAATTCCTACTTCTACCAGAAAAATGAGCATAAACTGGCATAATGAAGAAAATTTTAAGTCACATTTGATCTTTCCACCCAGTGGTTACTACTGATAACATTTTGTGATATATCTACTTCCATAATTTTTTCCAGAGCAATTATCTCCCATCCAAGTACTAACCAGGCCCGACCCTGCTTAGCTTCCGAGATCAGATGAGATCGGGCGTGTTCAGGGTGGTATGGCCGTAGACAGAACAATTATCTATATAGTATTATAGTTATACATTTGTAACATACTGATTTAGAACTGCCTTTTCCCCCATCTTATATATCAGCTTTCTCAGTACATTAGAAGAATATGACCTAGAGAATTTTTTCAGATTTTTTTTTTCTTTTTGGTATGTGGGTAGTTCCCTAGCTGGGAATCGAACCCAGGCCACAGCGTTGACAGTGCCAGTGCCAAAATCTTAAGCCACTACGCCACCAGGGAACTCCCTTTTTTCAGAATCTTAACGATATCATATTAAGGAATCTATAACTAAAAACACATTAGTACACCACTAAGTAAAAAATAGGAAAATGATATGCTCATCTCTATAGATGACAAAATTTTTTAAAAATTCAACTTCACCACCTGAAAGCTTTTATTACACTGAGAACAGCATACTTTATTTTTGTTCTTAACTATTTAAATTAGTACCTCCATTTCTACTGAAGTCACTTAAAAATTGGTAACATTAGGACATATTTTAATAAAAGTTAGCTACAATCTCCTTTGACTATCACTGCCCAATGTCAATCCATACTATGAATATTATGTATATATCCTTTTAGCTCTTTTTTAAATTTTCCAGCATACTTAAATAGTCCTTAGATATTATTAAGAATAGCTCTGTGAAACCAACAAACACTACCATGCTTACCAAGTTTGATAGAAACATTTATGTAGTCATCTGTGGTTCTTTTGCAGGAATTACTGTTGACTCATAGTGTAACCAGGTGTTCATTACTGAAAATTTTTATTTTGTAGAAGATGAAGTTTATATTCTCCTGTACATATTCTGGAAAAGAATGTTTAAGGAGATTCCTTGTTAGAAATTTTGGGATAATGTTTATAAATGTTACAGCTACTATTAATTATCAGACATTTATTGTATTTCCACTGGATATGTGGCAGAGTGTTGGTAATATTTAGATTTCTTTCTCTCTCACTCAACATGAAATCAAGGGCCAGATGAGTTAGAGTTATGAAAGAGAGGAGGAAGGAGAGAAGTGGCAGTGGCTAATAGTCACCTCTCTGAGTCACCAGCAATGAATGCCACTTTACTGGGGAACATTACCTGATTCCTGACTGGTTAGTTTCTATACATCATTGATACTTCTGGTTCCTTAATAGAGGCCACTTGGGACTTAGTTTTTATGGATATCTTGTGGTTTTATGAAATATGTTTTTCTTTAAGATTCCTCAGTCACTTTCACTGTAACTACATAAAATCTACCTTCAGCTCATGAAAAAGCACAATTTGTAGTAGAAGGAATATTAAATGGATGTTATTACTCAAAGACTTCTGTGTGCTTTAAAAATCTTTTAGGTTCTGCATGTCCAATAGGACTTTTTACACTGGTGGAAATATGCTGTATCTGCACTGTCCAGTGTGGTAGCCATGTGTGACTACTGAGCACCTGAAATGTGGCGAGTACAACTGAGAAACTGAATTGCACATTGTATTTAATGTAAACATAGTAAGTATCAGTATAAATGTGAATCATCATATGTAGCTAGTGACCACAGTATTGGACAGTGCGTGTTTAGATATTTGAGAACTAAGCAGCATATTTGATAACCATGTCACTAAAATATACTATAGTGTAATTAATATTTTTAGTACATTTTGAAATGTCACTTTTAATTTTGTTTCTCTTAGAACTGAAGGAACTATAATACTAGGAAGATGACAGGAAAAGTTAATTGAGGAGTTTTTTGTTTACTTCAGATCTTTATATGTCATCTTCCCAATGAGGCCCTTCTGCTCCTACAATTTATTATAATTTAGCTCACGCTCACTCATACTCTCTTTCTCTCTCAGCCCACACTACTTCTATTTCCTGGATAATTTTTCTCTATAGCATTTATTACCATGTATTGTAACATACTAGAAAGAAGGAATGGATTTCCCCCCATTGTATTAATTGCTGTGTCCCTAACAGTGTAATAATACCTGATACTATAGAGGTGCTCAGAAACTATTTGTGGAATGAATAAATGAGGATTGTGGTTCCCCAATAATAATCCAGTTTATTAAACATCTATTTTGCATTATATGGCAAGCATTGAGTTAGATTAGTTATTAATATATAAAGTGCACTGTGACCGCTGCTCTTTGCCATATTTGAAACAGAACCTTGAACTGGTTAAGTCATTGCTTTGACTTTGCCATAGAATTTCAGAACCAGAAGCGAGCTTGGCCTTAATTTCATTCAACTGTCTGATGTCACACAATGGTTTAAAGTTCAATCAATGTCTTTATCTTTTTCCCTCATCCCCACAATCTATGAATCTTTTTGCTCAGTTATTTATTTTCCTTATCCTCTCGTCTCCATTGAGCTAATTCTTACTTCATCTAGACATACCTTTCCTGTTGACTCTACTATACTATAAGAAATTTCCCAAATCCTTAACGCAACCACAGAAAATCCTTTTCATCTTTCTTAACTGAAACTTTCCTGTTTAATATAATGTCTTATAACTCTCTCCTCAATTCTAGAAGCATTTCCTGACCTTTAGGGTATCCTTAAAAACTTACTGTCTTCAAAACAAAAACTTTAATAAGAGAGCAAAAAGGCAGAATCTCTGTAGTGCCAATTTCTTAGCCTAAGTTCTGTCATTTCACAGAGCTGAAAGCAGTCCTACTGGCATAATTTCAGTTTCTTTTTCTCATCAACACAGTCCAACATTTTATAGGCTTGTAAACATACACATTACTTCATGCCTGTCATATATAGAGCCACTGTGACATAAAAGCATATCAGAACCTCCTATTTTTTTCTAAAAAATCTGTAGTGGTTAAACTTAAACATTTAGAGGTTAGGTTAATTTATATAAAGAATCCAAATGTGGCAAGGGGGAGCCAAATACATTAAGCCCCTTCAGTTATTAAACTCTTTAGAGATTCTCTTATTTAATGTTCAGCACAACTCTCTGAGTAATTATCTCCATTTTGCAGATGTGGAAAATGAGGCTCATCTAAGTTAAGTAACTTGTTCACCTAATTAGTAAATGGTAAAGCTGAAATTTTACATAGTTGTATGTGACTCCAAAGCCTCTACTTTCTTCCATTAGTAAGCTGTGCTGCCTTCTAGAAGTGGAGGTAGGTAAGGAAGAAGATTACAGTATTTTTTTTTTCTTTTTTCTTTTTGGTAGCTCCAAAAAGTGGGTAGCTCCCTGGCTGGGAATTGAACCCAGGCCGCAGCGCTGACAGCGCCAGCACCGAAACCCCAAGCCACTACACCATCAGGGAACTCCCAAGAGTTACAGTATTTGATGTAGAATAGGAGACAGATACGTTTGCCTTTTGCATCCAGTGAGCCAGCGACAGAAAGAAACCAGTGTTAATTGGGGTAAGTGGATGAGAATCTGGTGATACCAGTGGCCCTGCCTTAACTTTAACCTTCTCTGTCTCTTTCAGCCTGTTCTTCAGTTTAGTTCACATGAAGGCTAAATGTGTGCTGCTGAGGATAATTGAGCCTAACAGTAGTGATTATATGAGGTTTTATACAAATAGTCACCTGACAAATTTGTCTCCTTTGAAAGTTGTTACTACTTGCAAAACAGTGAATTCTCAAAAACCATCATGAACTTGCCATTTTGCCGCACAAAATGAGATTTCACAGCTGTCTCAGGGTTGTTTGGAATGATAGAATAGTCAGTCCATGGTCTCTACATTTCTTCCAGCCTCCATCTGTAGCACTTTTCACCTTAGTTGTCCTTTCTGACTAGATTCTGTGAGTAAAGCTTAAAATTGAAGAATGCTGTCTCTTCCCTTGTACTCAAGGTTAATAAATACTTGTTGCATGCCCACTGTGCACAAAGTTGTGCCAACAGTTGAGAGTTTAAGGATAAATACATCATGGTCCCTGCCCAGGAAACTTTTCTAGCCTATTAGGAAGGTGTGAAGATCACTGCAATTTAGGGTGATACGTTCAGCACCATCAGTCATGATCAGCTCTTTACCTCTCCAATCTTATCTCTTGATGCTTGTTCCTTTTTCTTAACCTGTGTCATCCCTCCTATGACTGACCCTTTCAGTTTAGGTATCACTTCTTTCACAATATTTTCTCTGATCTCAGAACAAAGCAGAACACTCCTTCCCCTAATATGTGTTTTCATTGTACCTAAGTACTTAGCATACTCTATTGTAGATCTGTTTTCTTGGACTATAGGCATGTTTGAGGGCAAAAACTGTTGTTTTTAGTACCAACACATTGCTGTGCATATATAACCAGTGATTACTAAATCTTTATTGGAATTCTGCTTAAGTAACTAAGGAAAGATTCATAATGGAAGATACATTCGGACCAGTTTTTAAAGGATGAGTAGGAATTTCCTAGATGGATATGGGAAAGAAATTCCAGGCCAAGGGACCAGTTTGTACAAATAGATGAGATGATGAAGAATTTACAAGTGACTGGCAAGGCTTTCTAATTTCCACATGGAGTTTGAGAAACAGATTATTTATTAGTTGTAGATGTTACCTCCTATAACTGTCCAGAGCCAGCTAGACTAGATTAGAGTTAGATCACAGGGTAAAGAATAGGAAGCTGTGCCCTTCCCCAATTATATATCTAGAAGTTGAAAATTTGTCTTTTACTTGAATATGTATCTGTGATCTGTTAACAATTTCTGTTGGTCAACCTTTACTAGAGGAAAGTGACTTTCTTCCTAACTTCTCACCTCCTTGAGACACATCTCAGGCCATAAGAAAATAGTATCTTGCATTAAGCTGAGGGGAATGTAATTAAAATACCTAAGAGTTTACTCTCCTAGGTAATCCATTTTATGTTGGTACTTCAGCATAAAAGCACATTTAAATGAAAACATTATACTCTTCTGATTGATCTTATGAACTACTTATTGTAAATATAAAGCATGTTCTGATGTTAGTGTATGATATGTGCTTACCAACAGAGTTTTGCAGTTGTAAATGTCACTAAAGGTTTTAAGTGCTCAGCTCTCTATAGGTTACATACATTGTTTAGAAACAGTTCTTTGATAAAATGGGGCTCTGGTTAGAGGGCTTCAAGTGCTGTCTAAATCTAAGCCGTAGCTTAGTTTTCTTTGCCTGGGAAACTTTATTCTTGCTTGCACTTTCTCTAAGTAAAATAGGAAAAAATTCATAAATGTTTATCTGTTAACTTCCCTTATTTCTTGAAGCCGCAAACTGTGGAGGAAAAGTACTCTAAAAAGAGAGTATCTCTTAGTAGGTGACAATTAAGGGGAGATATTTGTCTGTTTCTTATAAAGTGAGACTTCCTTTTGTATTTCTAAAATCTAATGCATGGAAAACTAGAATGAACTCAAAGCTTTGTTACATTTTAAAGCCATCAGAGGACCAGTATCTTCTCCTCTCTCTCCTGGTCTTCTTACCAGTTGGCACAAAGTACATGTAAATATTGATGCTTAGAATGAAATGGAAACATGCTGATCAGGGAACATTTAGTGGCTTGCTACTTGGACAACAGAATCTGAAAGACCTGTTGTAGACTATGAAGTTCCTGAGAGATGAATATATCTTTAGGATAAATATTTCCTTGACCATTTATACAAGAGCTGACTTGAGTCTTGGAGTTAAAATAATGATATTTGGGTTTCAGTCCTGGCTCTCTTGAGAAGGCACTTAATCTCTTTGTCAGTTTCCTTGTTCTGTAAGGAGCAGGAGATTGAGTCAGATGGACACTAAAATTCTAGTCATTCTTTTCTCTGAGTTTTACTCCTGCCTTCACAGTAACCTAGAATCATCCTTGAGCCAAGCAAAGATGGGCATTTAAATTTGGCAGGTGGTAAACAGCAAGTATACCAGGATCCATAAATCTGTCTGTTTTACTCTTGTATGTCAACTTTTGTCAACATAGATTCTACAGTACTGTTTCTCTTTCTCTCTCTCTCTCTCTCTCTCTCTCTCTCTCTCTCTGTGTGTGTGTGTGTGTGTAAGTGTTTAATGGGTCTGGTTTAAATTTATTCACGGTAATATTTTTGTCTGTACTGTCCCATCTGCTTGATGTTTCTGTACACCAACGCTGATTGTGTTCAGGCTTCCTCTTTGACCTGCTTCTTCCAATTTACTCTCTATTCATGATACAGAAATGTCATCCTCTTCCGTTTCTGAGTAACTTCTTTGTAATGACTAAGTTTTTTTGTCATGTCCATTCATTATTTAACTGCTCTTGACCTGGCCTCTCCTTTCTTGACTTGTTTGTTTTTTTTTTTTGTTTTTTTTTTTTATAACAACTGTGAAATTATTGTTTGCATTTATTGAGAACTTTCTATACATGAGGCACATTACAAAGAGCTTTATTTATGTTCAAGCCATTTAATCCTTACAACTGTGCTGTACTGATAAGTATTGTATTGCCCATTTTACAAATTAGAAAACTGAGGCTTAGCAAGGTGAAGTAACTTGCTTAGTGTTACCACCAAGTGATAGATTTGGAATTAAAATTTTAGTTGCCTCCAAAGCTCATTCTCTTAAGCAGTATGCTGTATTATCTCCATCATGATAATGATGATGATAACCATATGTTGAGTACCTACTGAGTGTTGGGCAGTAGTACACTTGCCACCTTTTGCCAAGTGCCAGGGTTTGAAAGTATTGGGCATTCTTACATTAGAGCATTCTTTCAACCTATTCTTTCTTTCGCTCTCTTTCCTATTTTAATGGTCAATATCATCATGCTTTTCTGACATTAACAATTAAATGTTGCTCGAGTATTTCTACACTTTCTTTTTTCTTACTGATGCCTTAACATTATCATTTTCTTATTTTACTTTTTTAAAATATATATCAAAGCAGATAATGGGAATGATATAATGGGGGAAAGGCGAAAGTGTGCTAAGGAAAGGCAAAAGGAAAATCCAGATACTAGCAATCTTTTGGTGATCTCAGTTTGGAGAACAAAGATTTAAACTAAAAGTTCTGTGTTTTGGATAGCTGTTACTTGTTAGATCTTTGGCACTTACGAGTTTAATGACTTAAGACATAGGCTTTGACCTCACTAGCCCTACTAATAGTTTTCTTATCTGATAGTAGGGTGAATAATATATTCTTCACAACACATGGTTAGTTGTAGTGATGATTCAATGAAATAACCAATGTAAAACCCCTTAATATAGTACTCAAATTGTTAGTCCCCCATTTTATCTTCAGATATTAGTGCAATAATCAAGAGTATGTGACCAAACACTTTGGTAAATTTGTGTTATTTGTGCCTTTTTTATATTTAGAAAATTTAATGTTAGCATACACATTTATGTATGTAAATAAAAATTCAAGCTGTATCCTTTATATTTGTGTATTTAGCTATAAGTAAATTAATTATAAGTTAGTAAAAAAGAAAAACCAGTATGCGTTCTGGGCCTTTGATTGATGTATGTGGTTAGCTAATATTTCCATATATTATACTCAGCCTTTAGGGCTACTTTGTATTCCCCAAGATCATATGGTTGTTAGAGCTTTAGCAGAAAGAGAAATGTTGTATAACACCTTCCAAATGTTTGTTTGTTTGTTTGTTTATTGTTAAACTTATTGAGGTGACATTGGTTATCAAAAATTACATATGCTCCAGGTCCAAATAGTTATTTTATTTTATTTTATTTTATTTATTTATTTTTGCTTTCTGGTATGTGGGTAGCTCCCTGGTTGGGAATCGAACCCAGGCCGCAGCGCTGACAGCACCAGCACCGAAGCCTTAAGCCGCTACACCATCAGGGAACTCAAATAGTTATTTTAAATTTACTATCCTAGTAAGCAAAATTTTCAGAAATATTTCTTTTTATTTTTAGGAAAGGTATATGCAATCTTAAAATATTGTTTCCTAATGGTATTAATTACTAGTACATAGATCTCATTCTGCTTTGGGTATGCCACTCACACAGGTAGGAAATAAAATTTTAGATAAGCTGTGAAATGTGAGAACAGTCTGATACTTTTGAGGCAAGCATGTATCTAAAACATACCTTTGAATGTACTTCTGCTCCCATTAGCCTGCTGTGTATAACCCTGATGTTTTTTTGTGTATGATGAAATTTACAAGTTCTTTGGGAAACTCTTGAGCAGGCTCCCTTTCTTCTGTGAGCCTGTAGAGCTGGAACCAAGCTCTATGTCAGGAAAAGTAGGTGTGGACTTTTAGGGCTGTGTTGCTCAGCAGCTAGAATGTGGTTGGCAGTCTCCTCCCCTTCCTGCACTTCTGCTCTTCACAGTGTGCACCCTGGAATGACAGGCATTCCTGTGTGAAGAGAACCAGCGTGAAGACATATTTATAAGAGCCACAAGTGCCCAGGACGGGATACAGGGATACAAACTCCAGCAGATTGACCTCATGCCGTTTCCTGATGATTGGCAGTGACACTGAGAGAGGCGTACACGTCCCCTCCTCATGTGGATTTATTTTTTTTTTAAAGTTTGCTTTGGTCCGGGACAGTTTGTTGTTGTGAGACAACTCAGAAAATATAATGGGGCAAGCTGATGTCTCCAGACCGGTAAATCCAGATGCAGTTGGTGAGTAATAAAAGGCAAAGAAACAAAATCTTGACAGAAACAAGGCAGGCTTACAGGTGAAGTTGAATGTTTTATAGGGATTTGAATGTGAGAATTTTGGTGCTTATAACTTTAGGATATTTATAACTGTGAATAATGAATGAAAACATCAATTATTTTTCATTTGGTTATATTAATTTACTACCTATAGTTTTGTTTTACTTGATCCCTTTGGAGTGTTTTTCAATATAGTATTGCTAGGAAAACATATGTTAATTTCTTGCCTTTCCAGAAAATAAGTAAATGTTATAGAAACTGATGTTTAGAATTTAGTGGTGTTTTACTAGTATTTTATAAGGCTTGGACAATTGAGAGATATATGTATATACACATACATATATTGTGTGTGTGTGTGTGTGTGTGTGTGTGTGTGTGTGTGTTGTGTAGAACTAGAACTGTTGACTTCTATAGGCTCAAATTAAGAATTGACTTAATTTTTTAGACTCCATTACGCATTTTTCAAATAAATCTCAGGCTTACTCCATTGTACTGGTGTTTCTAGTTCTCATAAGTCAACACTTTGGTATAAACATTTCTGAAGTCAGTGCTTGTCGTTTGAAGTGTTATTATTTCAGAGATAGCTAGAGACCGAGCTGATAATGGTTAAGTTTGAGTTTCTGAAAAGTTCAGAGTTTCAAAGCTTTTAAGTGAAATGGAAGTCCATTGTCACTGAAGACTCATTTTCCCATTGTTGTTGGGTTGTATATAAGATGAAGATGGGAAAAGTAGTTTTCATTAAAAGGTTGTTAAATATAAGCAAAGTAGAGGAAAGCCTGTGAATCATTTCTTGACATGATACTTTTAAAAATGATTTATATCTTCTCCTTTTTACTTAGGAAGCAGCAGAAAACATGTTCAGTCTTAGGCTGCCTTTTTTTTTTTTCTCCAGAAATGAAAAATGTCCATGACTTTAAAGAAAAGTATAAAAGTGTAGGAACAACAGGTATCACACCCCCAGATGTCTCATGGTTTAGTTAGTGATTTAGTTTCTAAAGGTATGTTTTCTCCTGAGAACTTGCCAGATGTAATTTCTATGAAGTATTTTTCATGTTTTACTGAATTTGAGGCACATGGATAGCAAAATGAGTCATTCAGCAACAGATTTTTTTTTTTTATTTTTGTAATGTGGGTAGTTCCCTGGCCGGGAATCGAACCTGAGCCGCAGCGCTGACAGCACCAGCGACGAAGCCTTAAGCTACTACACCACCAGAGAACTCCTGCAACAGATTTTTAACACTGAAATTAGAACTTGACTCACTTCACCTCTTGATCACCAGGGCTGGGTTCATATCAATTCGCTAACTCACTTTTTTTATTTTAATGAAATGTTTCATAAATAGAAAAAGGAAAGTGAAAAATATAAAGGACCCTCTGGAGCCACTAACCAGCTTTAGAAATAAAATTTAAAACAGATATATCCCACCCCACCCCAGCCCTCTCTCTATGCCAACATTCCCTTGTGATGACATTTAGCCCCTTTGCTCTCGGAGGTAACCACTCTCCGGAATTTGGTGAATTCACTTTGGGGCCACTAAATTCTCCTATGGTTTCTACTTCAAAGATTAGTTCTTTATTAACAAGTATAAGAAGAACTTAAATAATGCTAGGTCCTTGAGGTAGAAATGAAAGGTCTTTGAAAAGCAAGATATGGGTAAGCAGGTATAACTTACTGATGGGTGGTGATATTTGTGAAGAATGTCCATCAATGGACTGATGCCATTACTTTAAAGGCTTTTTCCAAACATAACAATTTTTAATGAAATTTTAAAAACATTTCAGTGAGCAGGTGTCTGAAAAGTCTAACCAGATTCTTTGTAAGGATAAATGTACAAGATAAATTAAGACTTAAATAGTTTATGTTTCTAGGCTTATGATATAGTAGTTACTTTTGAGCTTTAAAATAGATGGTACTAGTTTTTGACAAGCCAAGTAATGTAAAATAAATTACTGAATATATTGAATTGATTTCTTATTATTTTCAAGGTACTGTGAATGTTATAGTGAATCCTGTACAGGTATAGCTCCTTTTTTCTTTTTTTTTTTTTTTTTTTTTTTTGCTTTTTGGTATGTGGGTAGCTCCCTGGCTGGGAATTGAACCCAGGCCGCAGCGCTGACAGCACCAGCGCCGAAGCCCCAAGCCACTACACCATCAGGGAACTCCCCCAGGTATAGCTCCTATCAGTGCCCTTAAGAAGCTTACTTTCTAGTTTAGAATTTAAAATAGTAAAAGAAAAAATTCACAATATTTATATATTTAAGGTAAGACATTTCTTTTTCTAAGTTAGTTGACTCCCTTGATTTATGATGCATGTCCAGAGCTGTTAACTAAGACGAGTGCTTTCAAATAATCTTTGCCTAAGACTCATGCAAATTTATGAGATGTTATGTCAGTATCTAACTTGAGTTTTTACCATAGGATCTAACAACTGGTGAAATAATCTTTAGTAGTCACATGTCGAAGAGGAATTTATGCTGTGGTGTTCATTCAAGGATATAAGTAATTATCCTCAGCAGTTCATATTTTAAAATTTTACCCTTAAGTGAAATATGTCCATAGGAGAAAGTATAAATTTACCCAGATAAACTTTCAGATAATCTACAAAGGTTCTTGATCAACGTAAAAATTGTTTCTGTATTCACTAGAATTCTTTACTTTGTATCATACTAAAACAAACAGCTAATTAGCACATGTTCTTAAATTAGGCACACGACCAAAGAATTTTAATAAGCTCTGCCCAACAATTTAGTCAGGAACTTTCCTTCTCTTTGCCTTTCTATTTTCCATCTCTAGCTTTTTTCTTTTCTTCTTTTTCAACCATATTCCTTTCATTCATTAATTAGGTCCTTTTATTTTTTTACCACTTTTTTTTTTTTTACAGAGAAATATATTCTTTTAAAAGATACTGTGTTGTAATATTTCCTCTTACCTACATTTCTTTTCCATCATTATTTGATTTTTTTTTGCTATGAAATGTCACGCACATGATAATGGGAATAGTTCTGAGGAAGGTGATTTAGAAATACGTCGTCATTCCAGGCAAAATCAGTATAGAGAGATTGATGGATGAATAAATTTTAATGTAGCTATATAATGATATTAATATAAGAATAAATAATAGATGGGTTAATTAAAAATAAACTTCTTTATAGGACTTTAAAGAAAAACACTTGGCATTATTTGGTCATCAGAATTAGCATATCTATGTAGGTCTAATAATAAATGCTGTCTTCTGTGAAAGAAGGACGAGGCATACTTTTTCCATATAATCCAGGAATGAGGAGGAAACAATAGTGCAGGAGTCTGTCATGGACTCCTTACAGGATTTTCTGTTACTGAATGGAACACCAACCAAAAATTATTGTTTCCTCATTCTGCTCCATTGGATTTTCTGTATGGCCTATTGTCACAACAGTGTATCCCTCTTGGTACTTGCAAGTAAACTTTGGAATGTTCAAGGGTTTTTCTCATGAGAGAATATATTCTGGCACCTCACTATAAAAACTTACTCTCAACTTGGAAATTTTGTTTAAAAAATTTTATCAAGTTGCCAGGGGTGAAACAGCATCACTTCTTGATGCAGTCATGGTCAGAAAACTGTATTTTCCTGGTGTAGGAATCTCAGACCTAATTATGGCAAGTACAGAGAGACTTCTCCCTAACTATCTTCTTGAGTGCTTTGTCTGATTTTTTTTTTCCTATTTCCCCAAGGTCAGAACTATGCAGTATTTCCAAGGGAAGTTATGGGCTTGCACTAGACAAAGCCTGCTTTGTTCATTAGTGGCAGCTTTTGCTTTCTGTAATTTTGTTGCTGTTTTCCAAAATAGTTATTTAAATCCAATAATCCTCTTTTGAAGGCAAAAATGAGTAAGTACAGGAGTATAAGTACCATAAATTAATGTTCTCCATTATTCTAATGCTTCTAAGTCTTTTATAAAAGCAAGATCTGGTTCAAGTTAGATGGGCATAAAATATAAACAGGCAACCACTAGATTATAAATATAATCAAACAGTATATGTAAGTCATTGTGCTGTATATCTTAAAAAGTTAGGAGTTCCCTGGTGGTGTAGTGGCTTAAGGCTTTGGCACTGGCGCTGTCTTGCTGCGGCCTGGGTTCGATTCCCAGCTAGGGAGCTACCCACATACTACAAAAAAAAAAAAAAGTTAATTGGCACATCTTGATAAATGGATTATGTCTCTTGTTGCACAAAACTATAGATTCAAATTTTTTGGACAAATAACTGATTATTATAAAGATTTTATTGGTAAATTGAAGAACTTTGTAGACTTTAAATTGAAACAAATTTTAGAACCCAGTAAGGTATAAGAAATAGAAGTAAAACTAAGACAGACCCAGTACTTTTGTTGCTTATGACTAAGCCTACTGAAAGAGGAGAGGGTAGTGAAGGCTATGTTGAAAACTAAGCTTTCTTTCACTCCAATTTTCTGTGCCTTACCTTGCCTTCTAACATGGATAGTGAAGAATTGGTTGTAATTCATCAAGTCCATTATCAGATATATGATTTGCAAATATTTTCTCCCATTCCGTGGTTGTCTTTATTTTCTTGTTGGGCACTTTGAAGCACAAAAGTTTTTATTTTGGATTTTATAATCCAGTTTATCTATTTAAAAAAAATAATTGATTGTAAATCAGATCCTAAAATGAACACTATCTTTGACCAAAGGCTTATTGTTGAACCCTGTTTTATTCTTTATCTCTAGGAGGTAATATAGGTATAATAAGTATCTATAGCAAATAGCTAATGAATACTTTAATCTGAAAATGAAAAATGCTAAGTACTTTTTAATAATACAATATACTTATTTAAAAATCATCCCAGAAGTTAATCTGGAACAGCTAAACTTGAACTAAAAAACTCAAATGTTGGTCAGAAAAACCTGGGGAATGGGAGTTCCCTGGTGGTGTAGTGGCTTAGGGCTTCGGCGCTGGCGTTGTCAGTGCTGCGGCCTGGGTTTGATTCCCGGCCGGGGAGCTACCCACATACCAAAAAGCAAAAAAAAACAAAAAACAAAAAACCTGGGGATTGAAGAAAGAAACTACTAGAATGCTGCATAATACATAATATAGGAAACAAAGCTATGAAATGTGAGGTGCTACAACCTGAATGAGGGAGTAAGTAGTTTAAATACTAGGGCATAGTTTCAAGGTGCTACTGAAACCGGAAACTACAAATTCTAATTTGCTTAGTTATCTTCCTCTCCCAAATCTGCTCCCTTCAAAAAACATGAAGACCTCTAACTCTGTGGCCTGCAGCTGCATGACTCAAAGAAAGTGGTGTTTTCTTTGAACATACAATCATAAAACTAAAGCCATCATCCTACACCCTGTTTTCTAGCAAAAAAAGGGAAACAAGGGGGAAACTACCTTGTGTTGGCTCTCACGGAAGGCAGAATTGGGCCATCAGGCCATTTTAAATTTCATAACTAATTTAAACAGAAACAATGGGATATCCAAATATGACTCCAAAAATAAATTTATTTATTTATTTATTTATTTATTTATTTATTTATTTAGGGGTCAGATTGGAAATGGGAAGGAGATGGTCATAAAATCAGACTTGTTGAGAACAAATGATTAATTGGCAGATTTATTGATAAACAGTTTCAAACTCACCTCTCTCTGCTCTTTATGAGTATAGAACAAATTTAAGGTATGATTCTATCATTAAAAAGGAGGGATGATTTTTATGTACCTTAATATACTTTTTGTTGTATAATTTATTCATGTGTCAGTTTCTCTTTCTATTCAAGTTTTCTAAGTCATGCAACTGAATTTTCTTCCTGTCAGACAAAAATTCATAGTAAGAAGCCTAAACTAGTATACCAGTGTTAATGGATCCCAGAATGCTCTGCAGATTAGTGACTTCAGTGAAATCTAGTCAGCCATTGATATCAAGGATTTATACATTACTTTCAAACTTTCAAACCCTCTATTCTAGGGGGTTCCCTGGTGGTGTAGTGGCTAGGCATCGGCACTCTCAATGCCACGGCCTGGGTTCGATTCCCAGCCAGGGAACCACCCCAAATAAATAAATAAAACCCTCCATTCTACAACTGGAAAGTTTATACCTGGTGAATTTAGATCACCATTAAATTTGGTCTCTAGCTCCTTTAGCATGAGATTGTACTCATGGCAAACATACTTAAAAGAATGTAGGACTGGAAAGTATTGTTTGGGAACTCCAAATCTACTCATTTTAACATATGTCACTCATGACTCCAGATACCAAAGAAGTATATATCCTTGATTGGTTTAATTTGCTTACTATTTCAAACTGATTTTCAGTGACAAATAATTAACTTTTATGGGATCTAATATTTGGAGAGTATTGTTTTCTTCTGTGTATTTATGTATATGCTGGACTTCATTTAATACCTGTCATGGTTTGAAAGTTCCCGCTTCCCATTGTAAAAAGTAATTTTGTTTTTTTCCAATTATAAAAGCCATACGTGTTCATTATAAAAATATACACAAAAAATATAGGAAGCTAGAAAGAAGAAATACAAGTCTCTCATAATCCTACCATCAAAATTTATTTACATTTTGGTTTAATTCCTTCCATTCTTTTTTCTTTTTTTCTTTTTGTATGTGGGTAGCTCTCTAGATGGGAATCGAACCCAGGCCGCAGCACTGATAGCACCGGAGCCTTAAGCCACTACATCACCAGAGAACACCCTTTTTTTTTTTTTTCCCCCCAAGCAGTTTTTTTTTTTTTTTTTTTTTTTTTTCTTTCTTTTTGGTATGTGGGTAGCTCCCTGACTGGGAATTGAACCCAGGCCGCAGCACTGACAGCGCCAATGCCGAAGCCTTAAGCCACTACACCATCAGGGAGCTCCCATTCTTTTTTTTTAAACCATATTTTAGCATAGTTTAGATAATGTGATATATATAATATACGTATCAGTTTATTTTTACTTTTAATCTAAGATTATTGACTACTCTAGAAACTTAGTCTTAATGATTATATATTGTTTTATTTAATTTTCCAGCTTATTTATTCATATACCTTTTGTACATTTAAAACATTCTCAGTACCCTAAATAACATGTTTGGGAAGCTTCCATCTTTTAAAGCTAAGTTTTCTAGACTTTTATGTAAATATTGTGAGAACTTAGGCTTTTGTTAGAGAAAATACTCATATAATTTATTACAGAGTTGGAATTAAAATATGGGGGGAAAAGTGTGCATGGCTCTAGCCACAATTCTAGTTATAAATAATATGTAGTTAGATGACAAAAGAATATATGCCCAAATGGAATTTGATAGTGGGAGACCAATACCTGTTTCAAAGACTCTTCAAAGTTGGATTTAGGCAGACTGCTGAGTAGGTAGGCCTTTCCTATGAAGTTTACCATTAGTCTACTTTCAGTCTGCTACCTTCCCTTCTTGAAAACACTCTTGGACTGAAGTAGGGAAGGCTTAACTGGCTACCTCCCCACCGTCATTCATTCATTCATTCATTCATTCATTCATTTATTTATTTTTTGCTTTTTGTATGTGGGTAGCTCCCTGACTGGGAATTGAACTCAGGCCGCAGCGCCGACAGCGCCAGCGCCGAAGCCTTAAGCCACTACACCACCAGGGAACTCCTCTCCACCATCATTTAATTATTTGAAGAACCCATCCTTCCTATGTAAGACATTTGATGGAATCAAGTTTTTGTGATGGATATGGGGAAAGAGAAGATGGTGTCAACATAATGGATTTGGGGGTGCTAATCCCAATCATTCCCTTTTCTTTGGAATGATTAATCTGCTTCCTTTTCTTTTTCTGATGTCTTTCATGGATGCGAACACTCCTTGCTTCAAAACTTATTTCTTTCAGCAGGCACCTCCCTAAACAAAAAGTGTGTGGGAAGAATTTTATCAGTACTTTATTTTAATCAGTTACAGGTATTACTCTTAAAAAATGACAAAAGAGTTTCTAGAACACTCCTGGACTAATCTCCATCAAGTGCCTAAGAGTATGACTTCAGAATTCTTTCCCTTGTATGTTAACAGCATAAAGAATATGCCTCAGCTTGAAGCAAGTTCTAAAGAAATATGGTACACAGCAGTCAGTGAGAAAGACTCCAACTACAGGCAACAATTTATGAATAAAAACAAAAAGTCAATAATCCAATGTAAAAATAATGTAAATGATCTAACAACAATGATCTAAATAATAAAAGTTGATCACTACATCCAGTTTAAGTACAAAGTTACGACTTAGAAGTGAACAAAGGATTGATAAAGCACCTACTGAAATTTGAATAATAACTGGTGGCAAATTAGTTTATAAGGAGGCTTTAATAAGAAACCTAACTTTAGAATTTGTACTCTATAAATTTTGATAATAAGCAGTGTTTGAGGGGAATACCAGACTGTTAAAGTAAATTATATAAGATAGATTAATAACAATCATCCAGGTTGTTATAAGAATTAAAGCCTATTATGTACCATTTTTGTAAATTATAGTCTAAAATCCTTTGTTAATGATGAAGCCAGATGTTGGAAAGACTTGTGAGATTTCAGCTTAATCTTTATTCTGAAGGCATCATTATCAAACAGATCACAGATTTTGAAGTCAGAGAGACTTGAATTTGAATCTCATCTATATCACTTATACTATAGGCAAATACAAAGCATCCAAAGAATGAAACAAAGAAAAGCAGTCCAACAGGGAGTGGGGAAGCCAATGAAATGACATTTATAGAGTGCTGAAATAAAGTAAACCAAAAACTCAACTCCCAACTAAAAATATTATACCCAGTGTAAATATCCTTCAAAAATAATGAAATAAAATTATCTGAATTGGGAGCCCAGAATTGTAGAAAGATGAAGACTACCTGAAAAAACAAATATGTAGGAAATACAAAATAATATTTTTTGTTAAAACAACAATAATGTTTCCTGTGGTTTATTGTTATTGTATGTAAAGTAAAATACGACGATGACAGAAAGCAAATAGAATTGAAATATAAAATTCTTTCATTGTTAAATAAGTAGTAAAAGTACTAACAATATAAATTGTAATAAGTTAAGGATGCACAGAACAGTGAGACAAATAGGAAATAAATATCAAAATGGTAGACCTAGTCCCAATTGTGTCACTAAAAATATTAAATAAAAATGGACTGGAGTTCCCTGGTGGTGTAGCGGCTTAAGGCTTCATCGCTGGCACTGTCAGCGCTGCGGCCTGGGTTCTGTTCCCAGCCAGGAACTACCCACATACAAAAAAAAAAAAAAAAAAAAAGACTAAATGCCTTTTCCTTTTTTATTTTTTTCTTGGCTTTTTGGCTTTTTGGCTTTTTGGTATGTGGGTAGCTCCCTGACTGGGAATCAAACTCAGGCCGCAGCACTGACAGTGCCAGCGCAGAAGCCTTAAGCCACTACACCACCAGGGAACTCCTTTTTTTTTTTTTTAGAGGTGAAACAAAGAGCTAGTTTATTGAAAGAAAGTACACTCCAAAGAGGTAGGAGCAGGCTCAAGCAGGAAAATGGTTCAAGAGCCTAAATACTTTAAAACACAATAATTGTCATACATTGAAAATGCAAGGTTGGCGAGTTCCCTGATGGTGTAGCGGCTTAAGGCTTCAGCGCTGGTGCTGTCAGCGCTGCTGCCTGGGTTCGATTCCCAGCCAGGGAGCTACCCACATACCAAAAAGCAAAAAAAAAGAAAGAAAACGCAAGGCAAAAATGTATTTAGAGTAATATATATAGAATTTCATATTGATAGAAAGAACTCACACTAGTTGGTGAACTTATACAACATGTTGACAATGCACTGTAGAATTGTACACCTGGAACCTATGTAATCCTTGCTAACAAATGTCACCCCAGTAAGTCTAACAATAAAAAAAAGAGTAAAAAAAAGATATAATTATAAAAAAAAAGAATTTCATATTGATAAAAGGGTCAATTCAACAGGAAGATATAATAAGTTAGTATATACCTAATATAGCTTTAAAGTATATAGAGCAAAAATAAATAAAAGAGAAAGAGACAAGTCCACTTTCATAGGTAGAGATGTTAATTAACATACCTCTCTCAGTAAGTGATAGAACAAGCTGACCACAAATCAGGAGGAATGTTAATGATTTATAGAACATAATTACCCAACTTGACCTAATTGGCATTAATTGGCATATATAGAACACTACACTCCGTAATTGTAAATACACTTTCCAGGTGCATGTGGAACGTAATATATTGTAAATCTGGAAAAAAATAACTGCAAACTTTTATATTGTTTATTTTTAATTTAAACTGTATCTGAGACTAAGAAACACAGGAAGACTCACAATTCTTCTGTAGGAATACTGTGCTTGAGTAGGAAACACTAGAATGATCCCATGATTTTCTCTTTATTTTTCTTTAACAAACTGTTACAGGCATGTAGAGAATGGCTGCCTCTGTTTCAAATGCATCTGATTTCCAGACAGTAATCTGGAATTGGGTTTAACAAACCTGAATGATCATAAGAATCACCTGTGAAGATTTTTAAAAACAGTTTCCTCAGTCCCACCTGCTGGAGATGGGACCTGAAGAGGCAACTGGGCTGATTCCAAGTATTTGAACAGATTTGGGAGTCAGTGAAATAATGTTCTGTTTGTCATATGGAGAGGGGAGGAGGAGCAGCAGGGGGAGAATGTGAAAATATGGATGAATGAATTTGGGGTAATAGCTAGGTCAGGGCTGGCATGGCTAAACCCCACTGAAGGAGGCCAGAGGCATCTCTACTTCTAAAAGTTTTATAAACATGAATGAACATTAAGCATATTTGCATAAAGTATTAAAGAAAAAAACTGTTGCTCTTTTTGCTGGCTTTATTCAGTGACTTTCTTTACATAAAGAGAAGAACTTTCCCAGCCAGGGAACTACCACCCCCCCCCCCCCAAAAAAAAAAAGCTGTTAGCAATAAATAGATGTAACAGTGCACACATTCATTTTTTATCATAAGCTGTTGATATTTACTAAACATGCATGTACTTTTTAATATAAACAGAACTTGTTTTGAGTTATATGCTAGCAGGCATAAATATATTTTAAAGGCTATCAAGATTTTTTAAATTTATTGAGGTAACATCATGATTTTTTTGTTTTGAATGCGTAAGAGAAAGAGGACACAAATATATTGTTCAATATAATGAAGAATTAAAAGGGATGAACTAAGTTCTACTTTAGGAAGTGAGAAGATAGTGGAAGCAGGCTAGATTGGTTGTATTTCTTTTAAGGACTTTGTAGACGGGGACTTTCCTGTAACTGTTACCATCTAACATTCCTAAAGCTTTACAGCTTTTTTTTTTTTTTTTTCATTGTAAAAGTATCATTTGGCACTAATCTCTTTTTATGTTCTTAATCTTTATTTTTTGTTTTTGTTTTTTAATGTACCCTATTACTTTTAACCAAACAAGCATTTTCCTATGTTTTTTGGAATTGAGTGAACTTCACTCATTGGACAGGTTTGCACGACATTTAGTTTCAGTCTCTCCATGCCTCTGCAAGTAAGGCTTTTAGTTAAGAATGAATAACTTATGTTACTTAGCTCCACTTCTGAGAGGGTTATCATTAACATGTTAAATATTATATTATGAGCGCTTTAAGTATCTTGAGGTCTTACTGACATTCTATAATTGGGAGTATACTCTCAGTTAAAGCACTGCCTCTTAAAAGCAATACCATATATTCACTCTTGGGGGTCCATCCCATGGTACATTTGAGAGAAAATTGTTATTTCAGGAGTTCTGCTAATGCCTCTGGAAACTACACTTTTAAAAATATGGTCCATTGTTATAATGATATTCTGTTGCATTTTATGTAAAGAAAGTAGTTGAGATGCAGGTGACCTCGAGTAAATCAACTACGAAGGAAAGAACCACTGTCCTCTCGATCTGTTGCACATCAGTAACCAGGACCTTATTTTATTTTGCCTGTTGTGTGGCTACAACAAAATAATGCATCAGCAGTCATTGCTACAGTCACTCTGATAATTACAGTTGTGTAAATTAGACCTTCATCAATGGACTTCCTTAGGCTCAGGTCTATAAATTGGAAAAAGACAGATTTTGACAGTTTTTCTTTAAAAAAAAAATGCCTTTTGGTTGTATATTTTCTCTTATGAAAAAAATCTACAGTATTAAAAATAATATTTAGTATATTTATTATATCCTCCACCCCACAAAAGTTATTTGCTCCAGATGTGAAATTATTTACAATAAATATGTTAACTTAGTACATGTAATAATATGGTATGTGGTTCTTGATGTATTTCTATAAAGTAAAGGTTCCACTTTAATTCCAGGACTGTTATTCCACATGACTGTTTTTTTTTTTCTTCTTCTCTAGACTCCTCCAGAGAACCCTGGGACAGTAGGTGGAGTGCAAAGCTGTATTGTGTTGCCTTCCTGCTTTTTTTTTGTTGCCTTCCTGCTTTTTTTTTAATTTTTTATTATTCTTGGCCCAGTGTTGGCTGCTCCTTTCTTGCCACTAAAGCTACCTAACTAAACCCTGCATGTATGGTCATTATGAGAGACTTATTTATTATGGTCTTGCATTTCAATTCTGCACATTTATCATGTCAGTTATGTTTCTTGTGAAATCCTTGAAATCAGGGTTGTCTCTAAAGCAATATTGTGATAGGCAAACTGGAATCTCATGTCTACTTTCGAGAAAAATGTCCTTCCATTTTAAAACACTCTCCTGTGCCCCTATCCCCTGACCTAAGCCCCTTCCTGTGTTCTAAAACTGCCAAAGGTCTTGTGAAGAAAGAAAATAATCTGAAAAACAGATACAAGTAATGTATTAACACTTAATGCGTTACTCCCTCTCTGAATTATTTATATCCTGAAGGAGGAGGACAGGGAAAGGGCAATATTTAACAAAGAATAATGACTCACTTGCTAATGGTGGAATTCCCTGCTTCAGCTACATGGAGATAGTGTTAGCTGGGAAAGACCTTCCCCCATGCCAAAAGGATAATAATGGTGCAACAACAGTAGGCTGCATTGGGGCAAGATCTCATGCATGTTAGGAAGACCTCCATATTCATGTGTGTGTATACCTTTAAGAGATTTTGACCTGGTTATGATCATCTCATTGAATTTTTGTCCTAAAAGGATGTCAGCTTGGTTTGGTTTCTTTTTAATGGTGAAACAAAGAGATAGTTTATTGAAGAAAAAGTACACTCCAAAGAGGTAGGAGCGGGCTCGAGCAAAGAGAGTGGCTCAAGAGCCTTGGGTTTCTTATCCTCCTTAGTAATTTATCCGTTAAAGGATTTTGATGTTTGGTGTCCATGTGATGTCAAGGAGTCTGACTGTCTGCATGATTGTTTTATTACTTCTCTGATCCTTTCCAACTACCACAGGAAGAGAGGGGAAGGGACATTTTCAAGATGATGCTAAAACAATAAATTGACTGTTCTCTTTCCTCTCTCCCCTTCACCATGCAACAGAAGAATCAGGCCAGCCCACTGCAGACCCAGGCATGATCATGGACAGTGTGGAAGCAGGAGGAGACATGACGCCTCCCACCAAAAGGAAGAGCAAGTTCTCAGGCTTTGGGAAGATCTTCAAGCCCTGGAAATGGCGGAAAAAAAAAAGTAGCGATAAATTCAAAGAGACTTCAGAAGGTGAGATATTAAGATTTAAATGTATGTTCTGAGTTAAAGAGTTCCATATTTTGGAAGTTTCTAACTTTTTCATTCCTTTCCCAAGCTTCTGTAACTTCCTATTTGAAGAGGGAATTGAATCTTTTAGAATTGAAAAACCAAATAGTCATTCACTAAGCCTTATACTTGTATCATGTAACTTCATCTCTATATCTGTATTTGATGGAATTAAAGTTTATTTATCACGTGGTAATGGAGTTCCTGAACTGCAGCAAATCTAAGATGCTTCTTTTTTTCTACTCTTGCTACTTCCTTCTAGAAAAAGTTTATCCATAAATACTTCATTGACATTTCTATTAAAAAAAGAAAAAGATAAAATTTTGTAAGGATAGCTCCTTTTGGAAATGCTACTCTCCTAGTAGCACAGCATATGAAGAAATTAAGTTTTTTAATATAAAGTTAGTTTTCTTATTCTTTTCTTTCCAGAGACTAGAAAATTGAACCACCTTATTCTTTTACTTGCGGAGTTAGAATGCTTAAAGTTGACCTTTAACTACCACATTTCTTAGTGCTGTTTTCCAATTTAATGTTAGTTTTAGAGCGAAAAATGTCTATGCGAAAACCAAGAGAAGAGCTGGTTAAAAGAGGAGTTCTGTTGGAAGACTCTGAGCAGGGTAAGTTTGCAAATAAATAGCATAAGCCTATCTCTATACACTTGGTCTTTGGTTCTGAATAGGTGTTTGAACTTTCTTTTGTTATTGCTGTTGTTAGGAGGGAAGGGGGCTTTCTATTAATAGATGTTTATGCATCTATTAATAGGTTTTTTTAAAAATATCTATTAAAAAGAAAAAGACAACTCAATATAAAGTCTACAAAAGCTTAAATAGATAAATTCGCTAGAGTATATACAGATACCCAGTACATAAACAAAAAGTGTGTTTTTTACTTCATTAGTAATTAAGGAATACAAATTAAAACCAAAATAAAATAATCCTACATATAAACTAGAAAACCTAAAATTAATTAAATGACCAACGTCAAGAAGTGAGGGCAAAATTCGCATACAGCTGTAGGTAGACATGTTGAAGTGGAATATTGAGACAAGTACAAATATGCTTTTAGCAGCAGTATTTATCAACAATAAGCAAAATTGGAAACAACCCAAATGCCCAGTAATAGTAAAATATATAAATATTTGTCATACTTATAAAATGACATTTATACAGTGATGAAAACAAACTAAACCTACATGCTATAATATGAATCTCATAAGTAATATTGAGCAATTAAGTCCATCATGAAAGAATATATATTGTGTCATTTCTATAAATGTAAAGAAAAACAGGCATTATTAAACTACGGTGTTGGGAGATTATGCTGAAGTGGTTAATTGATAATTTAAAAAAAGAACAAAGTAAGTATCATCACAAGAGGTAGGAGGCTGTCTGCTTTGTGCCAGGAAAAAAGGTGTGTTACTAGGGACAGAAGGAGGCTTCAGAGGTCTGGAAACATTTCTTACTATCCATGATGATCACCACACAGGTGTTTTCCTTGTAATATCATTCATTGAAATTTACATTTATGTTTTACATTTTTGCCTACTGGTGTAACATACTTGACAATGAGAAAACTAAATAAGAATAAGATATTTCTATAGAATTCAATGCCATACCATGTCTTTTTAATTTATTTAAAGAAGGCATATATTTTTGTGGGAATGAAAATAATCTAATAAAGGAAAAGTTATTAAAACATAAGTGAGAATAACTGATGTTTTTTATGGAATCTCAACTTAGGGGTATAAATATGAAATGATTTTTATTTCTTGTAATAATTGCCTCCTGTTTTTAAAGTTCATTTTCTTGCTGGGAGGGAATAAACTGTTCACCCTTCCTTCCAAATGTCCAAGTTATCTGGCTGTGATCTTTAACTCTGAAATTGAGTGGCTGGTGAAGAATCCTTGAGGCAAACATTCTCTGTTTGTGTCCCCAGCTTGTGCCAGCTGCAGAACTGTGTCTTTCCTTTTTATTTATTTTTTAATTATTTTATTTTTAACCAGTTTTGTCTCATGTTTATATTGCTGTACTAATTTTCTATTTGTCTTTCATAAAAATCATGTTTTGGTATTTCAACACTCATTTATGGTTTAATAATGTCAAGATTTTATCCAGTGTCAGGACTTTTATGAAGCATTTTATCAGAAGAGTTAAGACTACAGTACATTTCATTTCATTTCTCTTCATTAGAGTTACTTTGCATGAGACAAAAACCCTAACAGTCAAGTTTTAAAAATATATCTTGTCCTTTGGATGATGGGAGAAAGGAGCCAAACTGATGGAGTATTATACTTACTAGGTTTTTAACCATTTGAATGTATTGCTTATTTGCAAACTTTAATTAAATTATGTATATTGAAGATTTATTATCTCAGTTACATAAAAACTAAGCAGAGGAAACAAGCTCGAAGGAAAAAGTACTAAAATACTAGCATTGGCTACCTTTGGATGTTGAGATGGGAAAATAGGGATTTTTTTCTTTCTTTCTATTTTTCTTAATTTTCCACATGGTTAGTAATGAACATGTATAATTTTTGTTCTCATGAGTCTTTGTTTTTTTATAGTAAGAC
The DNA here is from genome assembly GCA_004026885.1 of Lyroderma lyra. Taxonomy (NCBI): domain Eukaryota; kingdom Metazoa; phylum Chordata; class Mammalia; order Chiroptera; family Megadermatidae; genus Lyroderma; species Lyroderma lyra. The sequence goes on from PVJL010002891.1 coordinate 55,210, forward strand.
AAAATCTTCTTGGTATTTAGGTCATTAACTACAATTATAATACCTCTGTTGCAGCACCTTTGGCCCTTGTTTTTTGGGGGGTGGGTAGCTCCCTGGCTGGGAATTGAACTCAGGCTGCAGCGTTGAGCGCGCCGAGGCCTAGCCACTACACCACCAGGGAACCCCTGGCCCTTGCTTTTTTGATAATGACCATTCCTTACTCTACACCCTCTCTTGTCTCTCACCTGTCTTGCTCACTTACCATAACCCCTTACAGTACTTCTTTCTTGTTTTTCACCTTCATTCAGTCTCTTTTGCCCTGTGCTTCCTATTGGCTCTTGATCCAAGTTGTTTTTAGCTTCGAAGCTCAAAAGCTCGATTGATAAATGAGTTATAGCCATTGGACAAGATGTCACTCTGCCAACCAGAGAACTGACCTAAAATTTATTCTATAAGAGGAACCTCAGAGACAGTCCTCAGGGCCTGGCTTATATATTTCCAGGGTAGGCCAAAAGCAGTGTTTGAACCTTGAAGTTCTTTTTATACTTGAAGATGGCTTTTGGCATGATTATGATTCTAATTTGATTGTATTATAAAATACTTAATAAATTTTTCTGAGTTGGTGAGATTGGGGGGCATTCCACTCTGTTAGCATTGTAGAAACCCTTTCATTAAGAAATTTTACTTTAACGTAGAGAATCCTGATTAAGTAACTTGAGAAAGAACTTGTCACTGTTGCATATATTTTACTAGTGTATACCAAATAGAAACCAGTTAATAATGTGTCTCAACCTTTCACTATATGGTTTTCAAAAGTGGCAGTCTTTTTTGGCTTTGAAATGGTTCATTGCTTTATATTGTAGAAAGTCCTATTTTTGTTAAAGCTGGCTATATAAACATAGGCAGTAACTTACTATGTCTGCAAAATTGTTGTCATTTTTCCTCTCCCCTTTTTTAAAATAAAAAAGTTGTTGTCAGACTATCTCAGCTTTAGAAGTACATTTTTATTTAGTGCTCATTTACCTTAGTCTGTTCACTCCCTTTAGCTCCAGCTCCATCTCTTATTGAGGCTATGTGAAGAATGACAATGTCTCATCTCCTAGTAGGAAGTGGTGGGGTTGGGGTGAGGGAGACTGGTTTATGAGAATTGAAGTGACCAACTCAAGAGACACTAAAATGATAAAACTACCCGAGTGTCTCACTATGGAAAACAAAGGACACCACCTAGTCCCCATAACACTAGGAGATGAGACAGAGTTTTCAGTCTCTAAACTCAGTTTTTTCAGTTCTGTCCTCCAAAGGAGTCTAGAAAACCTTAGCAGTAACTAGGAATGTTTATCTGAATGCTCCGTAAAGGGACCTTACCTACAATTTTCATAACGATGAGTGATCATTGCAAAGCCTCCAACCTGGTGATTATTACTGCATTGTAGTTTGTAGGAATTTGTTAGATATATCATATTTACCTCTGATCCATCTGTCAGTTCTGCCCCTTGATCTCCATTCCTAATGCCCATAAGCACCCTCTGCTATTTCTTACCTATATTCTAACAGTAGCCTATTATTAGTTCTCCTCTTCCAATCACTGCATAATCCATCCATCTCACAGCTCTCAGAGTTAACCTTCTGAACGACAGATCAGATCATATCTCTCTCCTACTTTAATTCATTGGCTTCCTATTACCTACAGGGTTTGGTCCTGGCTCTTTTACGTGGTGTTCGGTATCCTTCATAGCCTGGCTCTTGTTTGCCTTGCCAGTCCCATCCACAACTATTTCTTATGTGCATCTGTTCTCCTGTCAGACCAAACTAGTTGCCAGTTGTCAAACATGTCAAATAATTTCACAGCTTCATACATGCTATTCCTCTTCCTAGAGAGACTCTCCTCATCTTATCATTAGTGTGGTGGGCTTCTACTCCTCCTTTAAGACCTAGTTTAGCTACCACTCTCTGTGAAGGCTTTCTAACCCCATTCCCATCCCCAGGACAATTATTTCTTCTTCATTCCTAACACATCACTTCATCCATTGTAGCTCCTCACGTTTAGCATTGTAATTACTTATATATAATAAGTCTGTCTTATTCACGTGGCAAGGCACCTAACACATAATAGGCAATCAAATGTTTATTATAAAAAAGAATTACTTAGTTTCAATTACTACTATAACGATCCAAATAATAATAATAATCTAGATCTACATAATAAGCTAAAACAGGAAGATGGGGAAATGGGATACGATGACCGTGCCAGTTCCAGCAGTTTGAGTTCTTTTTGGACCTTGCAGGTGGTGAAGATTCAGGCAAGTTGAGCCATGCCACGTTAAAGAATGGCCATACCACTCCCATAGGGGGTACCAGACCTTCTAGTCCAGTCCAAGTAGAGGAAGAGCCAGAAAGAACAGCACCTCTCAGGAAACCTGTTCCAGAAGAGGACCCAAAGCGGCGACTAGGTAAGGAACTCTGGATTTTTGCATTTCAGAGCCATGGATCAACCATTTTTGTTTACCTACGGGGGTTGCAAGAGCCAGGGAAGAAATAAAATCCAGAGGGAATTCTGTTCTTGAGCAATTTCTCAACTAATTGTAACTTCAAGTAAAATTTCCTCCCATCTCATTCTTTCATTCACAAAATAGCTAACTTTGTGATTCTCAAGGACAGAAGAGGATGTTAATAAATTTCAGATACCTGTAGACTTTTTCACACTATACATTCCTTCTCCTCCCCCCAAGGGATTCTGATGTATCTCTGGCTAGCTCTTGTGTGAAGAATCACTATGATAAGCTAGCTACTCTTACTGGTTGAGAAAGTGTCAGATAACGATTAAGTTTGCGAACTCATCCTAGAAAAAGTGCTACATACCTCACTGCTGAATATCACTATGGTCACCTTCGAAGTACTCCTCTTAGGAAGCTGTGCACCAATGCCAGTCCCTAGTCCACCCTTCAAAGCAATTTTGGAACTCTTTTTCTTGAATGGCCATCAGAGCTGTTGTCATATTACCCTTGATGTCCCAATCAAAATGTCTTCCTTTCAATATTTTCTGTATCTTTGGGTAAAGAAAAAAGTCATTGGGGGCCACATCAGTTGAGTAGGAAGAGTGTTCCAATACAGTTATTTGTATATTGGCTAAAAACACCCCCACAGACAGTACCATGTGAGCTGGTACATTGTCGTGATGCAAAAGCCATGAGTTGTTGGAAAAAAGTTCAGGTTGTTTTCATCTTTTTCATGAAGCCTTTTCAGTGCTTCCAAATAGTAAACTTGGTTGACTGTCCAGTTGGTACAGTTTCATAATGAACAGTCCCTCTGATATCAGAAAAGGTTAGCAACATTGTTTTGACCCTTGATTTGGTCTGACAGAACTTTTTTGGTCATGGTGAATTAGCTGACTTCCATTGTGCACTTTGACGCTTTGTTTCAGGGTGGTATTGGTACACCCATGTTTCATCACCAGTGTAACATGGCCCAAAACATTGTCTTGCCTCTCTAAAAGGTCTTGGTAAAATCGACTCTCCTTTGCTTTTGTTCATCAGTGAGCTCCCGTGGGACCATTTTTGTACATACCTTTGTCATGCCAAGATTTTCAGTTAAGATTTTCCTGTTTCTCTATCGATGTTTACTTGGTCTGCTGTGCTTCTCATAGTCAGCAACAATTTTTTTTTTTTTTTTTTTTTTGCTTTTTGGTATGTGGGTAGCTCCCTGGCTGGGAATCGAACCCAGGCCGCAGTGCTGACAGCGCCAGCGCTGAAGCCTTAAGCCACTACACCATCAGGGAACTCCCTCAGCCGATAATTTTGACACACAATTTGACAAATTTTGCAATGTTTCCATCAGTTCTGCTTTTTGCTGGCTGCCCTGATCTTTCTTCATCAGTAATGCTTTCTCTCCCCTCAGAAAAAGTTTAATCCATTTGTACACTGCCAATTTTTTCATGGCATTATCCCCATGAACTTGGTCTAACATGTCCCTGATTTCACTTTCTACTCTTGCCAGATTTAACAAATTTAGGGAGTTCCCTGGTGCTGTAGAGGCCAGGCTTCAGTGCTGTCAACGCTGTGGCCTGGGTTCGATTCCCAGCCAGGGAACTACCCACATTAAAAAAAAAAGGAAATTTAATGTTTGTTCATTGCTCTAATTCAAGCTCCGGCATTCTCGCTATGGCACACAAAAACACACGACAATAATGAACGCCACTCAGCAAAACACCGCCACACATCAATATGAACAGAGCTATGAGACACAGATATACAAAGGTTATGAAACCTTATTGAGTTGTTTGTACAGTGCTGCCAACATGAGCGCACAGTGGCAAGTTCATGAACTTAATTGTCAAACATTGCGTACCTTAAGTATGTTGATGTTGAGAAACTTTTTCCTATAAATTAAATAGTGGATGAAGTATACCATAATCAGTAAATGAGTTAGCTTTTTCAATCTGTCTTGTTACTCTCTCTTCCCTTTTAAATCATATCTGTTATTACACAGGCTCAACTGGAAGCCAGCCTAATCCTGAAGCGGAGTCCGTTCCTGAGAATGCACCCAAACAGCCTTTACTTCCCCCTAAAAGACCCTTGTCCTCTTCTCATGAAGCAAATGAAGGGCAAGCAAAGGATGCCACTTCCTCTGGCAGCACGGCAAGGTCCATCTCCTCCACTTCTACCGCTGCCACCACCACAGCACCTGCTGCCACTGTTACTGCCACATCCCTACCAAAAACTGTTAATAATTTCTCTATACCCCCTTCCCCAGCACCCAGGACTCTGCCTGCTGCTCCTACCAGCACTAACACTACTGCTACCCCGAGCCTCCCTCATACGGTCCCTGCCAAGCAGCCCCCCGTCCCTCCCCCTAAACCAACTCACAGAAATAGCAACCCTGTCATTGGTAAGTCTTTAGGTTTCCATTGTTTTGGGTTGGGTTTGGTTTTGGATGATTGTTTTATTGGATAACTGGTACAGTATTGATTTGGTCTGTGAGAGAATTCTCCATATCATGTCCCTTTGAATGCACTGAATATAGAGAAAAGTCTTGACAGTGAGGCAGATGGCTATGACTCGAAGTGGTCTGAGATCAGATATCTATCACTAAAATAAAGTTCAAGTGGTGGGGGTGTTAATATCTATTTTCCTAAAATAGTGTTTTAAATACGATTTATAGTTGGGAGACTGGACACATGAAGATCACAGCAGGTTTGACCAGCATGGAGAAAAGGTTTCTTTTAACCTACTTGAAACTGCCAATGCATTCCTTCAGTGGAAACCCAGTAGATGAAAAGATGATTGTATAGATGCCAGTGTAACTTGTGATTCATTGTCTGGCATAGTATCTTCATGGGGAACTGCAAAAGATACTATTTAAATTGTCCCAATAAAATCATGTTTTATCTTGGGAGAGTTAAGCCACTCTTATAAATGGTGGAAGAGGGAAAGCATAAAAGATAATTGCTGGTAGTAAATTGTTTCATTTTTTTACCTGAACTCCTGTTTAGGTCTGTCTTTCTTACATATATGCATAACTTCTTGGAAAAATTTCCAAGAAAGGGAGGAGAGGAAGAAAAGTAGTTTTTCTGGAAAAATGATACTAGACTTAGTACTGCTTAAAGATCTTGTTAATGATTGGAAGAGTAGAAAGTATGCTTGTTAAATTGCTAATATCACCAAGCTGTGTGGGGTGACTAGAACCTTGAAAAACAGGCTTAGGATTCATTGTTGAGTATGACAGGTTGGAATGGCTTGATAAAAACAGGATGAAGGTTATTATTATTATCACCACCTTGGAGGGATAGTACCGTGTTGACTTATCTCTGAGGAACTTGAGGAGCTTTCGTATACTTATTTTCAAAACCTCCTTGTAAGGTAGGAAACTGATTTTATCTATTATATAGTTAAGGCAATTAGAACGTGAAGAAGCTGTGACTCACTCAGGGTTACATTTAGTGAAAGACAGAAACCAAATATAGGTTTTTCAAGTCTTGGGTACATACTGCTGTTCACACACCTGTGTTCTCAAACTGTTGTCTAGACAGGTGTTCTCATCACAGTCACCTGGAGCCTTGATAAAACACACAGTTTCTGATTCAGTCAGTCTAGGGTAGGGCCTGAGAATTTGCATTTCTAGTAAGTTCCCAGATGATACTGATGTTGCATATATGGGTCCCACCCATTGAGAACCACTGCTCTAAACAGTAGTATATTCCACTCTTTTGAGGGTAAATAACATAAAAAAACGATGTTATGTGTACTATATCCTAGGTTAAACCACAGAGGCCACTCTTAACCTAAGGTGACCAACTCAAAGCAGTAGGCCCTGTGACTGAAGGATCACCATTATTCCCTGAGTATTTCTTAGGAGACAGAAAAATAAGACAGTTCACAGAGTATTTATTAAGGTTAAATAGATTTGATTTAAAGGATACCTTTTATTCTGAAATTATAACCTTATTCTTTGGTGTTACAAGCCTATTTCTTTCATGAAAGGAGTATGTTTATAAATGGTTTACTTAATATCAAGTTTTGGAAGTATTAAAGATGAACAATCTGTGGAGTTCCTTGGTGGTGTAGTGGCTTAAGGCTTCGGCGCTGGCGCTGTCAGCACTGTGGCCTGGGTTCAATTCCCGGCCAGGGAACTACCCACATACAAAAAAAAAAAAAAGATGAACAATTAGATTGGTTGAGAATTTCTTTTTAATTCTTTGGCAGGGGGCAGGGTGGTTGCCTGGCTGGGAATTGAACCCAGACTGCAGTGTTGAGAGCTCCGAAGCCTAGCCACTACACCACCAGGGAACCTCTGAGAATTTCTTTTTAATTCTATTAGTCCATGAAATCCAGACATTTGGAAACCACTGCTGTAGACATTGCTGCATTTAGTAACAGGCATAAGTCATAGGACTAAGGACTAATTAGGAATATTAGAACTAAGGAAGGAGCATCATAAATAACTGAAGAGTTTTGTAATCCGTCCAACGGACATTCTGGCATCTTTCCACAGAACTACCCCCGAATGCCATTGTCAGGGTGTATGTACCAGAGTTCACTTCCTTAACATCTTCAAGTATACGTTTTTTCCCTACATTACTAAAAGTGATTGGCATTATCAGTTCAGACGTTAAAATACTCAACTATGGTCTTGTCAGAGGTGGTTTTGTTGTAAATGGAATATAGCTAAGTACTAGTCTTAGAGAGATAGGAAAAGTCCAATCTACCCAAAAATATCTTTTATTGATCCTAAAATTCACATTTTTAAAATCTTTTTTAAATGTGTATGCAGTGTTTTTATACAAAGTCCTTTTAAAAGTTTACTTAACGATGCATGAAATTAAAACATTAGATTACCTAGCCTCTTATTTTGTATGCTGCTCATGGAATGGGATTTTAGGCAAGTAAATTTTTATTTCAGGAAACCTTGAGACATATAGAATCATGTGAAAACAATTGATGAGAACAAAATAAGGGATTTGGGTAAAGGGTTTGAGGTCAGTTATCAAGAGAGCTGCTGCGTAATTATTTTGCAAGGTTGGCCCCTGCGTAATGTGATGATCCACTTCTTAAAGGCCATTTAGAGCCCTCCATAGGGACATAGCTGAATCAGCACCTGAGTCACTGTGGGCTTTGAGGGATCACATAAGGATATATACTTGGATGGTGTAGGTTAGGGCCTCTCAGCTAATAAACGTGTGAGGACCCCAACCCTGTGACTATGCTGATGGTAAGGGTTGCCCTGTCATCAAGGAGCCCTTAGTGTAGTGGGTAGTGGAGATGAGGGTTAGGCATAAAGGACAACAAGAGGGGTGGACACTAATAAAATCAAATACAGTGGGATCCAGAGGGTAGAGTCTAGTAATGAGACCTGGGAACTGTGAGACCTTTTTTTTGGTGAGGGGTTCCCTGGCTGGGAATCGAACCCAGGCCGCAGAAGCCTAGCCACTACACCACCAGGGACGCCCCACCCCACCCTGCCCCGAGACCTGGGAACTAGCTGAGCCCTTACCAGTTTATAGTATGATCTTGGGCAAGTCACCTCCTGTAGCCTGAGTTTGTCCTTCTGTAAAGTTGTAAAGATAATCTCGTATGTAAGGAGAAATGAAGTCAGGGATAGAAAAGAACTTTGATTTCCTCAGAGGCTTTTGCATTTGCTATAAAAAGATGTCATTATTGATAGTTTCATAATACAGAGCTGAGGTACCTAGATATCACTATTTATCAGGATCTGGTAACCATTGCCTGATACTGCTTTTTGTTTGTTTGTTTGTTTGTTTTCTATGTGGGTAGTTCCCTGCCTGGGAGTCGAACCCAGGCCACAGCATTGGCAGCGCCAGTGCCGAAACCTTAAGCCACTACACCACCAGGGAACTCCTGATACTGTTTTTTATTGTTATCTGCATGTTTAAATTTTTAGAGTACTGTTATGCAAAAGAACTTATCTGCATTTTTTTCTATTTATATTAACTTTACATTAAGATCAAGTCATTAAAAGTTGTCACCTCTCTTATATATCAAAGAAGTAAGAAATTTCTCATCAGAGTACTAAAGTAGTAGTCTTCTACACCTCTATACATTTATTAGGCCTCATAGATATATAAATATAAATTTTGTTTTAGGATAAGCTATCTAGGGAATGGCAAAGCCATTTTGCCTGAAAGACTGAGCTTAGCTCTAATTCTCAACAGTGGGCTCTCCCCTCAAAACATTGTAAAGCCATTTTAAATTGAGGTTTTTCTCTCTTTTCCAGCTGAACTGTCCCAAGCAATAAACAGTGGTACATTGTTATCGAAACCATCCCCACCCTTACCACCTAAGAGAGGCATTCCATCAACGGTGGTACCCGCCTCAGAATCTGCTGCTGCCACCACCACCGCAAAAGCACCAAATGATCAGAGAGAAAAGAGCATATGCTCTCTGGGCTCCGAACCACTGCTGATGATTCCACCTCCCTCTCCATCCCCACCACTGCCTACTCATATACCTCCAGAACCCCCACAGTCCCCTCCATTCCCTGCTAAGACTTTTCAGGTTGTGCCAGAAATTGAGTTTATACCTTCCTTAGACCTACCCAAGGAGGTTCCCCAGCAGGAAGACCAGAAAAAGGAAGTACCCAAGAGGATGTTGGACCACAGCTTTGGGGAGCCTCATGTACCCTCTAGGCTGCCCCCACTCCCACTGCATATCCGAATCCAGCAGGCCCTGACCAGCCCACTTCCCATGACTCCTTCCTTGGAGGGCTCTCATAGAGCTCATTCGCTGCTTTTCGAGAATAGTGACAATTTTTCTGAGGACAGCAATACCTTGGGTCGGACCAGGTCACTTCCCATCACTATTGAAATGCTAAAAGTGTGAGTGCATTTAAAGCTTGCCTCTTATTTCTTCTGCTTTCCTTTCCTTTTCTAATTAGTCCCTCTTGGGAAAAATAACGTATGAAAAGAAAATGTGAATAAATTTATAAGAATACTCAATAAATAGGACATGCTCTAAAATTTGGACTTTGTTTACCCTGATTTCTATAACATTGTTTTCATGGCAGAAATTTTCATGATGATACAAAAAGTTACATACTTTTATACTTGAACATTGAAACCACTGTAATTTTTAATACCATACATGGTCTTAAGAGCATTAACTTTGGAATGAGATAGGTCTGGGTTTAAATCCCAGCTCTACCTCTTATTTACTAGCTTGTAGCAGTATATGACTTAACATTTCAGCCCTTTAGTTGTCTAATCTGTAAACACGAATAATACCTATTTACATAGGCTTGTGAGAATGAAATCAGGCAAATCTGAAAGCACTAGTGCCTGGCACATAAGCTCTGTAGAGAAGGACAGAGAGAAGTCTATATAAAAAGAAGGGAGCTCTGAAAGATGGCTCAGTATTCCAGCCCCATAGGCTGGAATTGGTCATTTTGGTTTTTTGGTTGTTGTGGGGGGTTTTTTTCTCATTTTTCTCCAAACACTGAATCTGTTCACACCAGCATTGGTACTAACACCTACTCTGTCTAAAATTCCAACAAATTGTGATTGAAGATTAACACTTCTCAGCAAGTTGGAGATGTGCCTTACTAAGAGAATTGTTGTAGAGCTGTTGCAGCATCTTACTTGTTACTGTTTTGCTATAATCTTTGTACTTGCTGGTATATTTATTTCACATCCTGAAAAGAGACTCTTTAGGAGTTTGAAAGTAGACTATGTCATAGTTTTATGCCTCCAGAGTGTAAAGGGGGAAAGTTAGTTTTCATCCTTCTCTTTGCTTCCTGGGATTAGATTATCATTTTGTCCTACTGCATTGTTAAACTAAAGGGAAATGGGTTAAATATTATATTGACATCAAGTATCACCCATGAAGTAAGTACAGTGTTAGATGCTATGCAGTCTTATTTAATCAGAGCAAAGCAAACTTGTATCTCCCATATAGATAGGTCATCAGGGTCCAGACAGGGTCCAGGTTCTAGAATTTGTCTATTTCATTTTTACAACAAGCCAGTGAGGTAGGTATCATTCCCATTTATAAAAAAGTAACTTACAAGCTAGTATATAAGTTGTAGAGCTGGGATTTGAACCCAGAGCCTTTAGATGAATAGCTGCTAAAGAGTTTCTTAGGAAGATTATTAAAGGAATTCTAAATTATTTTATTCCTGGACTTTTCCATAGATACTGAGTATTTTGCTTTACAAGTCAGTTGTCCTTTATGTTTCCAAAAGGAAAATATAATTATGTTAATTTGTTAGTCCAGACGATGAAGAAGAGGAGCAAACCTGTCCCCTTGCATTCGATGAAGACATGCCACCTACCTCAGTTGTTCCTAAACTACCACAGTGCCTGCAGGAGGAAGAGGAAGAGAAGGAGAGTGACTCTGACTCAGAAGGTCCCATTCAATACCGAGACGAAGAGGATGAAGATGAAAGCCAGCATAGTAAGAGAGGGAGGGAAAAGCAAAGGAGAAAATTCTTTTACAGATAAAGCTCCTTGCGGGTCTTAGCAAGTAGAAGATAAATGGAGGTAGGCACTGTCTCCCATCGAGTCACCTGGAAGCCACTGCAAAGGACTTGTCCCTACTATTCTCAGTGCCATAACAATCCAGTGAAAGGGAACCAAGTAGATTGAGGCATTTGGGGTTTTCATCTGTTTTTGATTAAATATTTATTTACCTCGATGGTATTAAAGAATGAGGAGGAAAGAAAAGTTGGTGTTTGGGCTATGCTGAAAAGCCAAAAATGATGCTCTCCTTCAGTCTAAAGAACTTACTGTGTTCATGGGGCAAAGAAAAAAACATGTTCATGTACACAAATCCACAATGGAATTCTGATTACTAAAAGGGGGAAAGCAGCCTTAAAAATAGGAATTTTATGTGGTGTGTTAGTGCAAATGCCTTTTTGTTGTAATTCACAGGGCTGTCCTATGCTTAGATTCTCTCCTCTAACAATTCTTACGAAGGAGAAAAATACAGAGGACTGGCAGAAGGGAGAAAATCTCGTTAGCCCATCTGGGTCCATCTGGCTGTTGAGAAGATTTTTAGATGTCTTTAGCTTTACCCCCACCTCCATGTTAGCTGGATGACAGGAGGCCAAGTAGGTAGCTGGGAGATACGGTAGTACTTGTTCAGACTCGCCTAGCTCCAGGTAAGGTTGAGCCTTAAGCTTCTAGTTTTTTCTTTCCCTTGTGCAAAGGTGCTCTAGCCAACAAAGTAAAGAGGAAAGACACACTGGCAATGAAGTTGAACCACAGACCCAGTGAACCAGAGTTGAACTTGAATTCTTGGCCTCGAAAAAGCAAAGAGGAGTGGAATGAAATACGGCACCAGATTGGGAACACACTGATCCGGTAGGCTTTTTTTTTTTTTTTTTTAATTCATTTTTATTGTTAGACTTACTGGGGTGACATCTGTTAGCAAGGATTACATAGGTTTCAGGCATACAATTCTACAGTGCATTGTCAACTTGATGTATAATAAGTTCACCACCTAATGTGACTTCTCTTTCCATCACCTTATATTTAGCTCCCCCCCCCCCTCCTCTCCCACCCCCTCCCCTTTCTCCCCCCGGTAGGCTTTTGCATAGAATACATTGATTTGATTTGATTATGCCAGTATGTACATTGGAGACTTACTTTGTGGTGGAGCATTCATTTATCTTTTTGTTATTGTTATTTTTTAATTTTAGAAATAGCATAATTTCCAAAAATACATATTGTTCCCATTTGGGTATCTAAGACTTTGGAAACTAAGATGGTTCTTAGATCTTTAAACCATGAGATAGACATAAATAGTTGGGTTTTGGAGTTCCCTGGTAGTGTAGTGGCTTAAGACTTTGGCGCTGGCGCTGTCAACGCTGTGGCCTGGGTTCGATTCCCAGCCAGGGAACTACCCACATACTAAAAAGAAAATAAATAAATAAGTAAATAGTTGGGGTTTTTTTTTTAAGTTTTAGAGAAGTCAAGTGGTTCCCAGGACAGCAAGACTCCTCTGTCATTTATCCAGTTGTTCAACCATGAAATGCAACCCAATTAAAGATCACACCCACATTTTTCATTATATCTATTATACACATTCCATGTAACTGCCTCATTTCAAAGTGTTAGTATGTTTTTCTATTCAGTTGGAACCAAAAGCACAGAGAAACTGAATGCAGGCCAGCTTCCTGCACATAAAATACCCATAAGAGTTCAGGTATATAGTTAGGTATTTGCTCAATTTAAATGTATCTCTTGGTAGAATGAGGAAAAGGAGGTCGGACTCTCTATATACTCCTTACAAAGTAATTAAAATATATAAGGTTAGATAATTAATTTCGTGAACTCATCCTAAAAAAAGTGCTACCTACCTCATTGCTGAATATCACTACGGTCACCTTTGAAGTCCTCCCCTTGGGAAGCTATGAACTGATGCCAGTGTGTCTAGTCCACCCTTCAGAACAGTTTTGGAACTCTTTTTCTGGAATGGCCATCAGAACTGTCAGCCAACACTGTACAAACAACTCAGTAAGGTTATAACACCTTAGCGAATTGTACAGTGTTTCCAATGTAAGCGCACAGTGGCAAGTTCACGAACTTAATTGTCAGGTTTTTGGCATGACTTAGGACACTTACCGAGTTGTTTGTACAGTGCTGCCAATGTAAGTGAAGGGTGGCAAGTTTGCGAACTTAATTGTCAGATTTTGGGTACAATGACAGTTCTGATGGCCATTCCAGAAAAAGTTCCAAAATTGCTTTAAAGGGTGGATTAGACTCTGGCATCATGCATAGCTTCCCAAGGGGAGTACTTCAAAGGTGACCGTAGTGATATTCAGCAATGAGGTAGGTAGCACTTTTTCTAGGATGAGTTTGCAAAATTAATTGACCTTAAAATGTGTATGCAGTTTTTTGGCACCCACCATATATATAAAATCTCAGTCTTCATCCTGGTTTCCTGAGTCAGAATTTCTGTTAATATTGCCTTGAGAATCTGTGTTTTTAACTGATTTGCTGAGGGAGCAAATGGGTTTGGGAACTACCAGCCCATTCTAAGCCTTCATTTTACCATGAGTGCTCATATACTCAGGGTTTCACTGAGGTTTTTTGTGGTGATAGGGCTTGTTGACATCAGAGGTAGAACTAGAATACTGGCCTCCTGTTTACATGTAACATTTGCATGAATTCTGTAACATGAACATTTTCAACATGAAAAGTGTTTCATAAATAATGAATCAGATAAACAAGTGAAATATCAAAAGTTTTAAAATTGATCAGTTTCTTACTAGTGTAGGGGCTAATATAAACTAAGACCAAAACAAATCTTTATAAACAGGATTGGGAGGTTTAACATAGACAGTACTCTTGTTTATTTTTTAGACGACTGAGTCAAAGACCAACACCAGAAGAACTAGAGCAACGAAATATACTACAACGTGAGTCCAGTTATGGAAATAAAGTCATGTAGATTTTCTTTGTATATTTCCAACTTTGATATACATAACCGGGAATAGAAGCTTTGTCTACAAGGGCCAAGGAGAGAGTGTTCTAGTCAAGGAAGGACAATTCATGTCTTTTCCCCTGAAGGAGTTCCCCCAAACTTCCTTTAAAGATATCATTATGGTATTGTGTAGGGTACTGCAATGCAATAGTAAATTTGTTCTCACAGTATCCTGGGAACCTTAGACATTTGGGTTTCACAGTGTTGTGATGGACACTGCCCAACTTGTGTCTATCTTCAGGAAAGTAAAATAACGTCTGTGCATTTGGAGGGGACCTTCCTGTTTCTAATGGAATCTGGGGCTTAGGCCCAAAACAAGCACCAAATACAGCAGTCTTTTTCATCTCTTAAGACTTTCATACCTCTAAAGTCAAAATAGGACTGTGTGTTTAATTTCTTTCTGTGTACATAATTAACTTCCTGAAATAGCATTCTAATCTAGTTCAGGTTTGTTTTTCCAGATTATAGAGTGAAATTCGGCCCTAAAAACCTCCACGCTGAAGAGGATTAGGCTTCATATGGTTACTTATGGGCATGATCAATTTGACCAATCTATCCCCTGTTCACTCACCACTATTTAGATATATGCAACTTAGTCATTTAATAAATTTTAAAGTGTGGGAACCTTCATAGACATATCACACAAAACTTGGTGTGGTCTCCATTCTCAGTGGTTACTCTTGATCAAGAATCTGCAGTTTTTCTTAAAGGGCACATAGTAAATTTTTTCAGCTTTATAGGCCAGAAGCAAAAGGAAGCTGTTGTGTGGGTACTTATCAGACCATTCCAAATGTAACCATTTAAAAATATAAAGACCATTCTTAGCCCATGAGCAGTAAAAATGCAGGCAACAGCCAGATTTGGCACCATAGTTTGTTGCTACCCTTGCTCTTAAGTATTTGACTATACCAGTTGACAAGAAAATTATCTTGGTTAGCTATTCTCAAGATTCATATTTTATTCTGATTTGAAGCCTATAAGAAATATATACAGTGTAATTAGTGAAAAGTTTGATGTGCAAGTTGCCATTGTGAAGCAATATTCTTTGTTTCTGTCAACTGTAGCTAAAAATGAAGCTGATCGTCAGGCAGAAAAACGAGAGATTAAACGTCGACTCACTAGAAAGGTAAATTGCCTGAGTGTTCGGGTTCAGTCTGTCTACTAAGTGTATGTCTTCTATTTGAATATTTGATTGGAAAGAAATGATTTGACTTGAATTCCCATAGATTGCTATGAAAATAACATACATGATGCAAATATAGGAAACAACATAGTATTATCAAGAGCTTTTTTTAAAATTTTTATTATTTAAAGAAAGCCTAGCACAAGAAGGTGCTCAGTAAATGTTTGTGTAAAATTTTACCTTTTATTTGGTAGATCTGGGATTTTGATGTAGACTCTGAAACCTGTTGAAGTATAGTTATGGTAACAGGAGGAGTATACAGCGTTCAATTCTGCAAGGCAAACTGATTATTTGCTAACCAGGAAAAAAAATTGAACTGACTCTTAGAAATACCTGAAAAGTATGAAAAACGAAGTAGGATTTTTTTCTTTGGTCCCAGATCCATTAGGGCAGAATCTTTCCTGTACCAGACCTGTGTTAGCTTTTAAGCTCTTTCATTCCCACCATAATACTTTTTACTTTCATTCCCACCATAATAGTTTGTAGTTTCCTCCTATAGATTCCAATTTGGTCTGAGTTCTCTAGCTATTTCTTAAAACTTAAGAGAATCCTCAGGAGAGTAATGGATGTAGATAGTTTCTTCCTGATTTCTCCCACTTCTCCCCTTCCCCATGCACAGGAATTATCCCTGATAGACTGAGGGTAGCTAGAGACCACAGCTGGACCTGATGCGATCAGACTGTAGTTTACCTGATTGTACAATCTTAAATCATAATTTTCTATAGAATCTGCTATCCTAGGTGGTGTTCACTCTTAATATTATATTACCAACTGGATATTGCTTTCATATTAAATGTATTCACTTTCTAATGTATTATGTGTGAGTTTATGGTCCTAATCTTTTTACTACCCAAAATGTGGTCCATGGACCAGTGGCATTGGCATTATCTGGGGAGCTTGTAAGAGATGCAGAATATCATGCTCCACCCTAGACCTGCTTAATCAGAATCTACATTTTAACCAGATCTCCAGATGATTTGTATGCACATTGAAGTTTGAGAAGCACTGGTTATACTGGTTATACTGGTTTATAGCAATGATTTTCAGTCTTAGCTGTACATTCAAGAGCTTAAAAGAAAAAGAAACTCCCAATCCCCAGAATCTCTGAGGATGGACCCAGGCATCCCCATGTGATTCCAGTGTACAGCGAAAGTTAAAGCACTGGATTAGAGGCAGTTTGAATGCATGATTGATTCCTGGCATAGTCGACTAAGAGGTTCTGTTTCTTTCAGCTCAGTCAAAGGCCAACTGTGGCCGAACTACTTGCCAGGAAGATTCTGAGGTTTAATGAGTATGTGGAGGTAACAGATGCTCAAGATTATGATCGGCGAGCCGACAAACCTTGGACCAAACTGACCCCTGCTGACAAGGTGTGTGTGTGTTTGTGTGTGTGTGTCTCCCTCCCTCCCTCCCTCAAGGATACAAGACACTATTAGAGAAGGGGCAACCATAAACAAAATTTCTATTTTGATATAATGTTAAATTTGTAATCAAGATACAAAATGCCAGATATAGAAACCAAAACTTTATCACCACCACCAAAACTGAAAGAAAAGAAAATCCCTGCTACCTCCCAGAATACAAAAATCTGGAAGGAAATAAAACACACTTTTAACAGTGGGTGTGTTGGTTGGAGGGAGTTTGGGTGGTATATTTAAGTAATTACCCACATTTTACTTTTTAAACAGGAAAAGCATTTTTACATGCTGTAGAAACTATGAAAGCTACAGTGTCTCTTTTAAGCTCAAGTGTTTTGATTTAACTGGAATTCTAGGTTTATTATGAGATGACTGGTGTCAGGGAAGGTGGTGTGTATTGACTCAGAGCTTCGCCCACTGGGTTTACCTGGCTTCTTTCTTCCCTCTGTGTTGCCTGCCCAGGTTATAGTGACTCACAAGTTAAAGCACAATAGAGAATAGATGGCAAATCATATCGCTACTCTATAGCAGACAGAAGATGCTGAAATATTTGTGTTTCTACTCCACAGGCTGCTATAAGAAAAGAATTAAATGAATTTAAAAGCTCAGAGATGGAGGTTCATGAAGAGAGCAAACATTTTACACGGTAAAAACCAAAAGACCCAAATACTGTACTAATTAGAGTTCTACCAAAAAACAAACATCTCAGAGTTGTTCAGATAGGGAGGACATTGTTAAGAGGACACTCAGTGCTGATTGCAAGGAGACTACATTAAGAAAACTGAGAGTCAATCATAAATTCCTATACTGAACGTGGCATTTTATGTGTATTATATAATCCTTGCAATAAACCTTCAAGGTATGTTAATATTCTCCATTTTATTGAAGAAACGGGCTCAGAAGGGTTAAATAACTTGCTTGACTTGCTGGTACGTTGCAGCACCAAGATATGGAGAAAGGAATGAATGACTTCAAAGCCCTGGGTACTCTCTCCTTCCCTGTACCTCAGTGTCCCGGGTTATGAATGAAGAAATTGTTGCTGAGTTAGACAGGGTCTCGCCCTCTCTGGTTTCAGTTCTTTCTAGGACAGTTGATCTTAAAATTTCTTTTTTTTCTTTTTGCTTTTTGGTATGTGGGTAGCTCCCTGGCTGGGAATCGAACCCAGGCCGCAGCGCTGACAGCACCAGCGCCGAAGCCTTAAGCCACTACACCATCAGGGAACTCCCTTAAAATTTCATGTATAAATTTCATTCTAATTGCCTATCTTCATGAAACAAGCCAAGAAATATTTTGATTTGGAAATTACAGTTGTGATTAAGAACCTATCCAGAAACTAAAGAATCAGCTAGCCAAAATTGAAATCACTGTAAGTATCTAGGTGACTCTCAGAACATTTATAAAAAGAGGTTATAAAAAAGATATAATGACAATTCCAGTTTGCTATAAAAAGGAACAGCCAAAGCTGGAAAATATTCTTAAATGTTTTTCTATCACAATATAGGCAAATGTTTATTTTAATTACAATTTTTTTGCATTGAACTCTGACAGGAGTAGAGAAGACACATTCTTTGAACAGCAGTAACACTATTCAGAGCACTATAAAATGAATTCAACAAACCATACTCGCTGGCAAGGAGATTGTAGTCTAATCTTGGGAAGGACGTGTGCACTACTAAATATAGTACAATCAGTATGATAAATGCCTCAGTCTTTTCTGAGTTCTGAATCTGCCAGGTTTTGTATCCCAACACCACCATTTCTTATCTGTGTTAGTGTTAGCTATTTTTATTGTTATTAGTAGCTGTAAGAAATTACTAGAGTAAACAACAATAAAGGAAATAGTCATAGAGAAGGTGACATTTAGGCTGAATGTTAAAGTATATAAAAGAATTTATTTGAACAAGAAAGAAGGAAGCAACGTTGTAAGCAGAAGGACCAACTTTAGCAAGGCTACGGGAGGTAGGAAAGTGCACAGTTTCTGGGTCACACAGAACGTAGCTGGAGGAGTTCCCTGGTGGTATAGTGGCTTAAGGCTTCGGCGCTGGCACTGTCAACACTGCGGCCTGGGTTCAGTTCCCAGCCAGGGAACTACCCACATACTACAAAGAAAAACAAAACAAAACAAAACAAACAAACAAAAAAAACGTAGCTGGAGCAGAGGAGGTATGGGGACAGTACAGTAAAGATGGGTTACAGTTGCACTTTGAAGAGCTTTGACAGTTATGCTAGGATATTGGTACCACTGGAGTTCTGTATACATGAAAACAGGCTCCAGTGGGACTATGGAAGTTGATATGGAAAGATGGAGAGGCTAGCAGCAAGGAAACAAGTTAGCCATAGGGAGCATAGTGGTAGCTCATAGCAGGGAAGTGATAGTGAGAATGCAAGAGATAGGTTTGAAAGATACTCCAGGCATAGAGTCAGCAGACTTTGGCAGTCTGTTGAATCCAGGGATGAAGCAAAGGAAGTAGCCAAAATGACACTTCGATTTTCACTTATGATTTTTGAGGTCTGTGACATCAAGGAGCTCAGGTGAACAGGGTAGGACATTTATTCAGTGAAATATTTTTTGAGCACTTACTCTATAATAGATACAGTGCTAGGTACTTGGGATATAGCAGGGAACAAGATAAAGTACCTGTCCTTAACAAGCTTTTATTCTAAAAAAGAAAGGCAGACCAATAAACAAACTGGGAAATAAATTAAGTATGTTCAGGATTAGCCTGTGACACATTGAAATGGATGCCTAAAAAAATAGTTGGATATTCAGCCTAATGTGCAAGGAGAAAGCAAGGTCTGATGATAGCAAATTTATGAGAAAAGATTGTGGTTCTTAAGGAGAAAACTGTTTTGTATTTAGGAGGTGGACCAATGAAGATGGACCAGGGAAGCATACTGAGGAGAAAAGACAGTGTTAGAGAAGCCCAGAGAAGAGAGTTTTCAAGAAGGAAGGAAGAGGAGGGTCACAAGTATCAGATGCTACAGGAAGGTCACAGAGAATTAGGACAGAGGATAGGCTGTTATTAAAAATTAAAACGATAGAAAAAAAGAAAAAAAGATGTTAACATTTCATTACTATTAATATAACAATCTACAGGAGTTCCCTGATGGTGTAGTGGCTTAAGGCTTCGGCATTGGCGCTGTCAGTGCTGCGGCCTGTGTTCGATTCCCAGTCAGGGAGCTACCCACATACCAAAACAAAACAAAACAAAAAACAGTCTACACAGTATCTGGTAACTTGGCTCTTTAATCATGTTTCAGCTACCATCGTCCATGATGCTGAAGTTTGCGAGTGGAACTAAACCAGTCCCCAAAAACAGAGCTGCTTTGCTGCTTCGTCTCCAGAGTGACATGGCAGGAACTTCAGCACTTACCAGCACAGCCAGAATTGAGTTCCCTAGGATATACGTCTGGGGTGAATAGCACTTCTGTGAATGTAGCATTTCACTGGAAAGGATTCTTGTGTGCTGCCTCGGGCAAAACTGAACACTTTGTCAGTGCTTTTGAACCTTTTAATATAGCAGCATACTTGATGTGTCTTCCCTCACCAGCAACCAGAGTTCTGGGCTACTTGCAGGTTCAGAGTTCTACTGACTCCACCACACCCTTACACCAAGACCATGCCTGTTCTGAGGCATAGTTTGCACCATCAGCCTTACCTGTCCTAGCCATGAGACCCACCTGTGGCTAAATTCCAGCCATCAAATCCAATTGATGGTGGGAAAACCTGGAGGGCCCCAGCCTTCTGGCAAAGGGGCCCTACCTCCAGGGGAAGCCTTCGTACCACACTGGTGTATCGATTGAAAGCATTGCACTGTACCTCTTGTCACACAGCAATATAATCCTCTTCAGGCATTCCAGCCTGATAGAAGCTCAGGATCTGACACGTTCATCCTTTTTGACACAAGTCATCCTGATTTTTATTTTAAAAAAACATTTTTTTTTAAAGTGATGGAAACTTAAGTTTTTTCTGTTAAATAGTCTGAGCTGTAACCACATTCCAAGTTGGGAAAATGCAAAAAAAGCATGTATGTTTTGTATATACATAAACAACAAAAAAGGTCTTTATGTTAAAGCCAACTTGGCAAAAAAACTGACTTGTGGCTTATATTTTTATGGGCTATTGGTTGTACTTTTGTTTTACCAAATGAAACTCTGAATCATTCTGACCAATAGATGTATTCTCCTCCTTGTAGCAACTCTGGGAGCATTTAGTGCTGTTGGCCCCCATACTTCCAGCCAGCATCACAGCAACGTCCTAGGAATGTGGGGTGCTACACAGGAATAGATCCTTGGAGAAGCAATTAGGAGGGGCATGATCATGACCCACTGCTCCTGTCGTCCTCAGTACTCTGCCCTCTCCTGCTCTGGCAGTTTCCACCTCAACTCATCCCTTCTCTTCCCTCTTCCAAGCTGTAGCTAGTGTAGTTGGTGCCTGGGCATGGGCTTAGCCCCCATCCCTTTTTGTATTTGTAATGTATGTTAATATTTCCTAAAAAAGAAGATTCACTTACTTAAAATTTTTATTGAAAATCATACAGCCTATTTCCCTCTAATTCCCTTCCACACTAAATGGAAGAAAAAAATAGTTTCTATTTAACTGATGAATGTGGCCTTTTCCCTTTACTTTCATGTTCAAAAAATTGTGGCTGTTTTGTAGATTTATTGTGATTTCTGCAGTCCCTGCTCTGTATGTAAAGTTTCAGTAGATTCTTCTCTTTCCTCCTTTCCTGTCCCTGTAAGATTTGCTGAAGAATCAGAATATCAGGTCAAAACAAAAAAAGCTAAAGTGACCTTAACAGTAGTGTCTTCTCTCTGTATGGGGAATAGGGAGGTATTTGGATTTCTCAGTTACTGTCAAATGTTCTGTGGCTCTGGAGATGCACTGGCTCCACATCTCCTTGAAACTCATTAACATTTGGTATGATTGAGGGAAGATAAGTGAAAAATCTACAAAGTTGCTTGAAGTCTGATACCTTTCTGCCTTGTTGGTTTAGAGATTACTTGGCTTACGCCAGCATTCTCTGTGGCATAAGATGACATTTTTCAAACCCTCTTTCATTGCCTTTCTTTCCCGTAATGTGCCAAGCTTGAAAAAGGATTTGATTTCCTGAGCTACTTGTCTGCTTTCTATGTGCCACTAAGAAAGGAATCTAGTTCCTCTTTCATCTCATTCATGTTCTTTTTTTTTGGTGGGGAGGGGGTTCCCTGAGCAGGGATTGAACCCAGGCCGCGGTGGTGAGAGCACCAAAGTCTAGCCACTACACCACCAGGGAAACCCCTTCATTAATGTTCTTTTGAAACAAGTTACTCGGGGGGTCAAGTCTTTTTTGGTGAGATATATATATATATATATATATATATATATATATATATATATATAATGGATTTTGTGTTCCCTTTCTGTGTAAGTAACAACTCACAATCATAATGTAAAGAAATAAAAGCTTGATGTATTGTACTTCAAGATGCTTCCCTGATGTACAGAATCTCCTTGTAAAATAAATAATTGGGTTGTATATCAGTCTTATCAATATTAATTATTAAACTATTTTAGAATTTAAAAGAACTATACTATTCTGAAGTGTTTATTTTATATTCTGCCTTATTCCAAAAGGTTTAAGCCAGTGTAAAATGATAACCTGAAATACTGCCAGACACCCTCAATGAGTAGTTGGGGGTGTGGGAAATATAGTAAGAACATTAAATGTAGCCTGAGATGAAGGTCAGTCATGCTTGTGTCTATCTGCACACATACAGGAAAGAATAGGGTACAGAGAGGAGAGCCAACTGTGAACCCCATTAGTATTTACCTGATCCTTTATCCTATTTATCCCACCCTTAATGTGAGGTAAGTGGAAGTCTACTCATTACCAGTGAAAAACCTAAGAGGTAAAATTGCTTCTCCAGGGTCAAAACAAATTATATAATCACTGCATATATTCAAGGACAATTGCATTCCAATCAATTGTCTCTACAAGGATTATTCTGTATGGACCACATATAATTAGACCATTAGACCTTAGGCTGGCATCACAATAAGACACTTTGTACCTCATATACTCCTCTCTGGCTAGCAGCCCAGTTTCACTCCAGGTGGCCTTACCAGTGACTCACTTTCTACTTGTCACTTCAGAAACTGGCCTTGATTAGTGCACCACCCTTTACCAAGGGTTAAAAGAAACCATGAGTCAGAACTCATCATTGGGTTCTACCTGCTCCTAGATTTTCCTTCTACTAGCCCTTCAATGGGCCTCACATTGCCATAACCCCTTTGAGGTTAAGCATTATCTCCAGAAGGGTGTTTTGAAGGTACACATTGCCCAGTGTTTGCTGAAACAATGAGTTTAGGGTTCTTATGGATTTAAATTACTGTGCCCCAGGAGAGAGAGGACTGTAGTTTGAGAGTGAGAGATTTGGAAAGCCACTATAAGGAAGGGTAAGTGGTGTGGATATTAAATGGGAGGTGATGGAGAGGAAGTGTACTTAACAAAAGATGGAAATGTACAACAGAAAAGCCAAGCCCTGAAACCAAAACAGCCAACCACTCTTTCAACTGCAGCTCTAGGAGGCATGAAGGGAAAAGCAGGACCACCAGCAACAGGGACCACCTACTCCATCTGTCTCTTTTGTACATACCATTAATTTCTTCCCCCAATAATTTTTTTCCACCTTCATAGAACAATTCATCTGACAGGAACAAACACTCTGAGTTTCCCTCCATCTGGTACTGAGGAGGCACACATACTCTATTCAGTCATTCATTTGTTTGTTTAATGTTTATTTCCTTCCTCCCCCTCCCCCCAAAAAATCTTCCCTTGACCCTATTTTCTCTTCAACCTATTGCCCTATCTTGTGCTTTTCTTGCACTCCCTTCATGTATTAATGTTGAAGAACTTAAATTTTATATACAGTCCAAGCAATTGAACTAAATGAGTAACAAGTAGAGAAAAATGTTGGAAATGTAAACTGAACAGGTTTCTTGACATCGATTATGGCCTCTGGCCTGTACACACTTTTCTATATCTAAAGCCATGTTCACTCAACACATTAAAATATAAACAATCTAAAATAAAATGGCTTTCCCTGGGGTCACCAGTGACTTCTCAGTTAAAAACATGTTTCCAGCTCTTAATGTATTTCACTACTCTGCAGCATTTGATGCTTTGGACAATGTCCTCATCCTCAAAACTTCTTCCTTGGCTTCTTAGACACCAATGACTCCAGGTTCTCCGATCACGCTTTCTGTTCCTGCTGCCTTCTTCCCTGACCACCATTTAAATGATGGGTTTTCATGTCCTTTCATGCACTCTCCCTGCTCTCCCAAGATGGCTTCGGGCATCACTATTACTCTGATAACTTCTAAATATTTATGTACAACTCAGGTTTCTTGGTGCAGTTCAACCCTATATCCAATTGCCATTTTTAGACAGATTAGATAGATAGATAGATCATACATATACACACACCAAACACACACACACACACACACACACACACACACACACAGATAGATCCAAATGTTCCTAAAGTAACTTAGGCACCTCCAATGTCTACCCCCACAGCCTACTGTCTCAGTGATCAGAGTTAGACAACCATATGTTCAGCCTCTCTAGTCTGAAATGTTGGTATTATCTGCAAATTCCTCTGTCACCTCACAGGTCCAGTGGGACAATAAGTTCTGTGCATTCTCTACCTCAGAAATGCCTCTTGATTCCTAAATCTCCTCTTGCCTTGTTTACCATCCAAATTCAAAGACTGGAGGACTTTATAACTTCTAGTCTCTGCAATCTATCCTTCAATATTGCCACTAGTGTTAACTTTGTAAAATGCAAAGATAGTCACAGCAATCCTTTACTTCAAAACTTACTGGCCCATAGTTACCTGCAAGATACAATTTAAATTCAGCCTGGACTACAAGATATTTTGTAATTCAGCTCTTAACTACTTTCCAGTCTCATGAAAAAATCCAGGCACTTCTCCTTTTAATGTTCCTCATCAATCTGATTTCTCACTCTTCCTGAAGCAGACCACAGGCCTACTGGTTCCTCAGTCTAGAATGCTGACCTCATCTACACCCCACTCCTTTATTATTCCTTCAAGTTTTAGCTCAAATTTTAACTCCCCAGGGAAACGCTCTCAGCTTTTAATATATTGTTCAATTCCTCTGTCTTCTTGTGTTCTCAGAACACTTTATTCAAGCCATACAGTAGTAGTATAATTTGCTGTCATGTCTATTTGCCCCACTGTGAGCTCTTAAGTACAGAAAAAGGGTTTCATCTAGGATCCCCAGTGTCTACCGCACAATGCCTAGCAAGTAAGTCATATCCACTAAGTAAATGTCGAATGAGTAATTAAAAGGTAACCAAATACTGGTAATATCACCAGAGAAATAGCAGAATTGTCTTCCTTCCTCGAAACTACTGGTTCTCAAACATTTTGGTTTTGTGACCCCTTTTACAAGTTTAAAAGTTATTCAGAACCCCAAAGTACTTTTGTATCTGTGGGTGATATCTATTGATACTTACTGTACTAAAATTTTAAAAATTTATATTTCAAAATAATAACATATTTTTATGAAAAATAACCTTTCCAAAAATAGAAGAGTGACAATGTTTTACATTTTTTGCAAATCTCTTAAATGTCTTGTTTAATAGAACAGAGCTCAATTCTCATATTTGCTTCCACATTCAACATTCAATCTAGTACTATATCCTGTTTTGGTTTAAGTAAATGAGAAAAATCCAGTCTCACACTCCAGATATGTAGTTGGTAAAAATGTCAGCTCTTTCAAGTAAAATGCTATTTCATGAAAAAAAAAGTGGCTACTTCAGTACAAAACTCAGTCACATAAGTGCTTTTCCTGGAGATAACTACAGCGCTCTTGTACAGGTATGCAGTAAAAGTGTATTATGTATATTTCTGTCACTCAGAATATTAAAAAAGATGGACACTCAAAATTTGAGAATAAAATTAATGATTTTTACTTCATCAAGGACATTTTTAGGTGAAGTTGACTTTTTATTTTTTTATTATTATTATTATTATTGTTGTTGTTGTTTCCCTGAGCAGGGATTGAGCCCAGGCCATGGGGGTGAGAGTGCCGAAGCCTAGCCACTATACCACCAGGAAACCCCCTAAGGTGACTTTTTAAAAACTGTCAATTTGTGATGCTGAAGAATACAACTACCAGTAGTTTGGTAACAGGGCCTTGATACATAATAAGGCATCAGCAGTTTTTACCCATGATTTCATTTCACAACATCCAGTGCAGAGTCAACAGAGTGAAAAAGGCAAAGAAAGTCTAAGCATTTTTATGAAATAGTATTGACCTTAGGGACTCCAAGAGTCTCAGGAACCTCAGGGTCTGCCAACTATACTTTCAGAATCACTGCTTGGGGCCTGTTTCACATCTTAAAATCTGGGTAATAGTTCCAATGTCTTACAATTGCTGTGACAGTAAATAATGTATGTAAAAAACCCAGCACAAAATCTTACAGAAGCAACACCATAAATGTTTCCACTCATTATAGCCCAGCTATGGTGGCTCTATGTCAATTTATGACATTTAGTCACCTAACATCATACTCGAAATTCTATCACATTTGCGACATAATCACGTTTCTTCAGGAGTCTTGCCTAATAATAGCTGTATTAAAATATACTTAACATCAAGTTTACCATTTTAACGATTTGTAAGTGTACAGTTCAGTAGTATTAAGTGCATCTACACTGTTATGCATAGAAGGCTTTTAATTTTAGCCAATTCTGTGTAGGAGCACTTCTCTAGTTAGGCAGCTAGCAAGTGTTAATTTCACGTGTGACAGCAGATTCAATCCCGTTTGCGACCCCTTGCATTTCTCTTTTTTTTGTTTGTTTGTTATTGTTGGTTCCCTGGCCGGGAATCGAGCCCAGGCCATGGAGGTAAGAGCGCTGGAGACTAGCCAGTACACCGCAGGGAACCCCCTCCTTGCATTACTGGAGGTATCTTTTTCTAGTTTGCATATTTACTACGCCAGTTACTTTTGATGAGTTTATTTAAGGGCATATTCTCCAGATTGGGTAAACTGAATATAGATAAGTAAATCTGGTATTAGGAACGCTACTACCCGCCTACGTACTTACACAACTCAGTTTCTGTAATTTACATTCCCCAGCAATGTCCCGCGCGAATGTACTAGCGTCGCGAGATGTCTCTGGGCCAAGTAGGGGTGGGGCTTAGCCCACATTAGAGTCCCAGCACCCTTAGCGAATTTTTTGATTCGCTATGCGCGCAGGCGCAATACGCATACCTTGATTTCCGCTCATTTTGGAAGGTATAAATAAGGATGCCCTGAATGCATCGGTCTTTCGGTGGAAGATATTCGCTCGGTGGAGGTCTCATCTGGTGAGTCGTTTTGCTCGCGTGGTTTGTCAGCTCTAGGTCTAGTATCCTGGCCAGGCTTTCCTGTGAAGATCCTACTGTTTAGAAGGATTGCTTTAGTTGTTGTCCGTACCAGCTAAATTCGTGCAGTGGGGCTGGGTTCTATGTGGAGGCCTCAGGCGTCCCGCGGGTGATGGCGGTAACCAAATGGCGCTCGCGCCAAACTGCCGCCCAACTAACGCTAAACGCGCAGTTTCCCCCACCGTTGCTTATTGTGCCTTGTATTAACCTCTTAGGAGTCGCGCTGTCTTCGTTCAGGTTGTACAAAACATGATTCCTAACGCCCATTTGCATTTGAGTCCTGGTTTCCTAATTCCACCAACCTCTTTTTTCAATTAGGGTAATTTCACGACAGGAGATGATCGGTGTAAAGATAAAGATAAGAGGCTTGTTGGAGGGGAGTTCCCTGGTGGTGTAGTGACTACGCTTCGGCGCTCAACGCTGCGGCCTGGGTTCGATTCCCAGCCAGGGAACTAACCCCCTCCGCAAAAAAAGGCTTAATTGCTGTCTAAACGACTCTGCATTCACCATTTCTTCTTTTTTTTTTTTTGCATTCACCATTTCTTTGGTAGTGTGCTACTCGCTTATTGCGGTCTAGATATGTTTGGGGTACCTGGTTAAAAATTCAGGTTACTGATAATGTGACTGCTGATCGGTCTTGAACTCAAGTTCCGTTGACTTTCTGAGAGATTAGGATCCATCTCAACGTGAATATCTGGGAAGTCGCTGTTAACTGGATGAAATGAACTGCAAATTAAGTAAATCGCCTCTAAATTAAGTAAATTACAGTAACCAACGTGGATACCCCGGGAGGTCACTCTCCCCGGGCTCTGTCCAGGTGGCGTAGGGGAGCATAGGGCTCTGCCCCAGGATGTACAGTCCCTTTCCACAACGTTGGAGATGAAGCCGGGCCTGGAGTCTGCGCCTGCATATTCCTACAGCTTCTCAGAGTCCTGTGGACAATGACTGAGGAGACAAACCATGCAGGAAACAGTTCGCTAGAACACCTTGCTTGGAAATTTGCTTTGATAAGTTTTACTGTACTGCTGGATTAAGCTCTTTGCCTTGTTTTGCAGCCTTCATTCAAGAATCCAAATAACTTCATTCGGAGTAAGTATCTTTTGTTCAATCCCCTTTCATGAAGATCCTATTGCTGTTTAATACATCCAAGCAGAAACTTGGCTTTTTCTCCCAATAAAACTGCTATGATCTTAAATGTGATAGAGGGGTTATTTCTATTTTGTAAATTAAAAAATTGTGATAGTTTGAATTAATCAAATTCACAGCAGAGCTTGCACATGAGCTGTATAATGTGGATGCCGCCTTAGTCTTTAAGGGTTTGCTTTCCTGCATAGTCCTTTCCATGATGTTGGAGATTAACAGTGATTAAGTAGTTAAACCATGAAATAGTCAATAGTAATGACTGGTTTGGAATGGATTGAAAACAGTTACTAACCCAACAGACTCTTCCTCAAGTCTACATGTGTAATATGGGGTGAAGAAAAATGAAATCTTTAAGGTATTTTAAGGAATAATGCTATGTAGCATTACTGCCTTTAATTACACTATTGGTATGAATCGGGCATTCCAACGTGGATATCCTGGGAGGTCACTCTCCCCGGGCTCTGTCCAGGTGGCGTAGGGGAGCATAGGGCTCTGCCCCAGGATGTACAGTCCCTTTCCACGACGTTGGAGATGAAGCCGGGCCTGGAGTCTGCGCCTGCATATTCCTACAGCTTCTCAGAGTCCTGTGGACAATGACTGAGGAGACAAACCATGCAGGAAACATGTAGTATTTTAAAATTTAAAATTTAAGTAAGGTAATAAATACAATGTTTAATATCTTTTTTTTGTTTCATTCAGGGGAGAAGAGGAGCCTTACATGACTTGGCTGGCAGTTCACAATGCTTTTGGGTCCTTTATTTGGCAGGGGGAGTTGTTCAAGTGATGGTATTTTTGGAAGATAAGTAACTGCCCTTTAGAGTAAATCAAAGGGTAACAGGAGGATGGAAATGTAAATTTTCAGGCATAGCCCCAGAACCTTAAGTAGTAGGGTAATGAATGTACCATTGGCCACATGGCCCATTGGGAGTGTTGGGACTTGCAGAAGGCACTTAGCATGGGTAGCTCTATTAAGACAATGTTGTCCTTGGACCTGGAGGCCCAGAGGCCCTTTCAGAATGTGAGGTAAAAGGAAAATTGTCAAAATTAAGACTGAAAGGACAGAAAGCCGAGCCATGAAAAGCTAGGTGTGTTTTATTAAAGATGAGCTATTTTTTTATGTATTTACGAATTATAATAAAGATGACTATATACATGTTTGTGGTTCCTTTTTTAATATGGGTAAGTTCCCAGGCTGGGAATTGAGCCCAAGCCGTAGCCACTACACCACCAGTCAACTCCCCCTTGTGGTTCCTTTTTTATGTGGAAATGTGATTGGTAACCAAAAAGTATTCTATGGATGGGAGTGCTTATTATAACTATATGTAGCAATTAGTGCCTGATTGGTTCCACACTAAAGACCCTGAGCTCTTGGTCTATCCTGTGTGTCGTCATGCTCTTTTGTGTTTATATTGGCCCAGCTTTGCCCTTGGGAAGGTAATGAGTAACTGACTAGATACCAATTTCATCATTTAGTTGTATAGCTGGTTAAATTCAAGAGTGTGTTAAATTAGGCTACTCCTTAGGAATTTAGGTGTGGCCTCAGACTAATACAATGTCCCACTACAGTTTTGAATGAAAGGCTTGGGTTGCTAATTAGATCCAATACTGTCCTTGAGTTTTCTACAATGTAGTGCAGGCAAATTGTCATTGCTAGCTGTGAGATTAGTCAGTGTTAAAATTGCACAGCTGTTAGGCTTATCAGTGTCCAAGTAGGCCACTTGAGCTTGGAAGAAAATTACATGTGTGATGTGAGGTTAAGTCACAATGGAAGCCTTATCAAGCCCTATACAGGCTGCCAGCATTGCAGCAGTCAGGCCCTGAAAGGATGTGAACTAGCAGGGAACCATCTAGAAGGTAGAGTGCCCTGCTTAGGGCTAAGTGAAAAGGTGGAGGGAGGTGGAATAGCCATGAACCCATTCAGAGAATTTGGTGGGTTATGTCCCAATCTGGAATGTGCAGGTGGACAGTTTTGTAAATGGTGCTTGTGAATGGAAGATAGTTAATTCTAGCCGTGATTTTTGAGAACAACCTGGGAGTGCTTATTTTTTTTTTAAGAGAGAACAGTATCTGTATGACTAAGCAATTAACACATGCCAGGTGCTGTCCTAAACTTTCGGTTTATGTTAAATCTCCACAACTATGAAATGGGTATTATAATTAGTATGACCAGACAAACCATTTTTAAATGGGACAGCAGGGACTAGGCTGACCATACATCATGCTGTTTGAAACCAGATAGTACCATAATTTTCTGTCCGCTTTCAAAGGATACATCTGGTCAGCCTAGTATTAATCTAACCCATTTTGAGATGAGAACCCAGGAGCAAAAGCTAAATGCCCAAATTCACAACTAGAAGTGGAGCCTCTGCACAAACATCCAGCCCCTAGGTGGGAGCTAGATTCAAGGCAAGATCCTGTTTCTATCCCTGGGACCAGCCCTGTGTGCTGCTGCTGGCTTGATATTACCACATACACACTGAAGAGTAGGTGTTCAGGAAAATGTCCTAAGTAGAGTTAGTCTTTTCCCTGTGAGTAGGGAATTTAGCAAATGTTTATTATAAAATCTCAGGGTGGCCTGGGTAAATAACATTACGCAGGAAGTACATTTCTGAAGCAAAGCTATCAGCAGGTATTCTAGGTCCCACCCTTTGTGCTGAACATCTTGCAACATACCTATCTGTAGACTTTACCAAACAGGCTTTTGTGGGGCCCTTTTCTGCACAGGGCAGACAATCAGTGTTTGCCAAACTTGGAGCCATATTACCTAGGTTTGAATCCTGGTACCACTACTTGCTGTCCATATGACCTTGGGCAAGCCACTAATCTCTCTGCCTCAATCTCTTCATCCATAGAATGGGGATAAAAGTACTTCTTGGGATTGTAGTGAGAAATGAGTTAATCGTTCTAAAAAGCTTTTTATAGTCCCATAAGTACAATGAGATTGTTAAATAAAATTCTGACTTCTCAAGCAAGTAGTTTCCTGGGGAGCAAGAGCCCTTCCCTGTTCATGCCTCCCTCTCCTCCTTTTCTTTGTGCATATCTTTCTCTCTGATGAATGGAGCCCGCATATTTATGACAGTACCTAACACTTGAGCACTTGGCCTGTAATAGGCAGTTTTTAATCTTTACAACAGCTCTATGCCATGCAGGGACTTTCATAAAATATGTTATAGAAATGGAAGACAATCAAGGTTAGATTATATGTCCCAGATCACCCAGAGTGGGACTTAAAGGTCTGAATCTCTATAAAGCCTGAACTCTTAACCACCATTTTTACTTCCCTTTCCCTTGAGTATCTGGCACCTTGAGCATTCCATCATGGTAATTGGTGTTCTGATGTGATTATTTTCCAGTTGTCCATCTAACCTACTAGTTGGGGGATCTTCAAGGAATGGGACCTTATGTATAAGCTTAGTACTTAGCAATGTACCTGGTACATAGCAAACACTGGTTGTTGATAACTTTGTTTTCCTGTGTTCTATTTGGTTTGTTGTTTTGTTTTGTTTTGTTTTTGTAGAATGTGGGTAGTTCCCTGGCTAGGAATCAAACCCAGGCCGCAGCATTGACAGCACCAGCGCCGAAGCCTTAAGTCACTACACCACCAGGGAGCTCCCTTGTGTTCTATCTGTTTGATTTCTGATTTGATCTTTTTATTTTTGTATGTTTGTAGGGGGTAGTTCCCTGGCTGGGAAATGCACTGATCTTTTTATTTTCTTTTTTTATGTTTATTTGGGGTTTAGTTTGCTCTTCTTTGTTTCTTAAGGTAGAAGCTGAAATCATTGATTTGAGACCTTTATTTTTTTCTAATAAAGCCATTTAGTACTATGAGTCTCCCAAATACTGCTTTAACAATATCCCACAAATCTGGCATGTTGTGTTTTCATTAAGTTCAAATACTTTTAAATTCCCTTTTGATTTCTTTGATATATAGGCTACTTAGAAGTGTGTTAGTTTTTTAATATATAGGAGTTTCCCAAAGATCTTTCTTTCCTTTTTTTTTTTTTTTTTTTTTGGCAAAGAAGAAGTACACTCCTAAGAGCTAGGAACAGGCTCTAGCAGGAAAATGGCTCAAGAGCTTCAAAGATCTTTCTGTTGTTGGTTTCTACTTTTAATTCCATTATAGTCTAAAAATATATTTTATATGACTTTAATCCTTTTGAATTTACCAAGACTTATTCTGTGACCCAGAATATGGTCTATCTTGGTAAATGTTTCACATGCACTTGAATGTGTATTTTACTGTTCTTTGAAAAAAAACAAGGTGGAGCGTGAAGAAAGGTGAAATATTCTATGAAAGTGTTTTTCAAGTCTACTATATCCTTGCTAGTTTTCTACCTACTTGTTCTATCTCTTGAGAGTGAGTTACTGAAATTTCTAGCTACAGTTGTGGATTTGTCTGTTTCTTCTTGAAGTTCTGTCAGATTTTGATTAATGTATTTTTATTAATGTATTAGTTGCATGTACAGAGGGTGCCAAAAAAGTATACACATTTTAAGAAAGGAAACATCTGTATTAAAATTTCAATACTCAATACATACCAATAACAAAAGATGAATACAAGTCACATCTGACTTCTGCAAGAGGTGCTCAAAGTGGTTACCATCAGCATCCAGACACTTCTGATTATGGCGAACTACTGCTTGGGCAATGTTGATCATTTGGATATGCTTTACTAGGTATAGTTTTGCTGGAGTACTTTAGGAATGTTGCTCTTTTTGTCTTCTTGTTTGCACTATATCCTTGTTTTTGTTTCTCTGTACATAATTGTATCCTTGTCCTGTTCCTCTGTACATAACAAGTCTTTTTTCTAACTGCCTTTTAAGATTTTCTTTTTTTTTTTAATATTTAACTTTTTTTTTTTAATATTAGCTCATATGTTTTTTTTTGTTTGTTTTTTTTTTTTTGCTTTTTGGTATGTGGGTAGCTCCCTGGCTGGGAATCGAACCCAGGCCGCAGCATTGACAGCGCCAGCGCCGAAGCCTTAAGCCACTACACCATCAGGGAACTCCCCCTTTTAAGATTTTCTATGATAAGTTTTGAGAAATTTGATTTTGATGTGCCTTGTTTCTTGCACTTGGAGTTCCTTGAACTTCTTGCATTTTGTATTAGTCAGGGTTCTCCAGAGAAACAGAACCAATAGGATGTATGTGTGTAGACGGATAGATGGATAGATAGGTATTTTAAGGATGTGGCTGGCTCACACAGTTGTGGGGGCGGGCAAGTCTGTAATCTATAAGGTAGGTTGGCAAGCTGGAAATCCCAGCAAGAGTTGATACGACAGTTTGGAACCTGGAGGCAGACTTGGCAGAATTCCTTCTTTTAGGGCCTTCAACTGATTATGTGAGGCCCACCCAAATTGTAGAGGTTAATCTGCTTTCCTCAACTTCTATAGATTTAAAAGTTATGTCTAAAAATACCTTCACATCAACATCTAGACTGAATTTACCAAAAACACTGGGCACCATAGCTTAGCCAAGTTGACACAAAATTAACCATCACAGGTCTGTAGGTTTATAGTGTAGACATTTTTTTAGCCATTATGTCCACATATTTTCTGTCCCCAGCTCCTCCAGCTGCGGCAGTGAAAGTGCTGAACAGCCACTAGACTACCAGGGAACGCCCCCCCCCCCCTGACTTTAGATTGCTTCTATTGCTATGCCTTTAAATTCACTAAGCTTTGCTTTGAACTATCTAATCTATTGTTAATCCCATCCAGTGCACTTGTCATTTTAGATATTGTCCAGAGTTTCATTTTGGGTCTTTATATAGCTTTCATGTCTCTACTTTTGAACATATGGAATACATTCAAATAACTTTTAATGTCCTTCACTTATAATTCTACCTTTTGTGTTAGTATGGGTTGGGTTCAGTTGCTTATTCTCTTTATGTTTTTTTGTTCAATAAATAAACTATAGTATGTGAAATAAATAAAATTCATATTTGGGTTCAAAGAAGGAAAAGATAAGTGGAGATGGGGACTAAATTTAATGTTAAACTATATCAAGAATTCAGCTAGACCAGAAGGAAGGCACCTGGCAGGGAGAACAGCCGCGACAAAGATGAGAAGGTAGGAATGAGCATGGGCACCTTCAGGGTACAGGGCAGAGGCTCAGGGGAAAACAGAAAATCAGCCTCCTGGAATATGCTTGGTGCTCCGAGCACAGAAGAAATAACTTAGTCTTTTTTTTTAAATTAATTAATTTATTGCTTTTTGGTATGTGGGTAGCTCCCTGACCGGGAATCGAACCCTGGCTGCAGCACTGACAGCACTAGCGGGGAAGCCTTAAGCCACTACACCACCAGGGAACTCCTGAAATAACTTAGTCTTCAAGGATTTCAAAACAGGGCAAGGTTTCACAGACATGATTTAGAGAGACTAACCTGGTGATCTCGATTGAATAAAATTGAAGGGAAGAACTGGGAGGTGGGAGCAGAGGCCAGGAGGTTGGTGCTTTACACCATAGGGGCAGAAATAGAAACATGAAGAGGAGAGGAGAGGGAGGAATCAGAAAAGTTAAGGCTTGAGGGAGTTAGTTCCCTGGTGGTGTAGTGGCTTAGGGCTTTGGTGCTGTCAATGCTGTGGCCTGGGTTTGATTCCCAGCCAGGGAACTACCCACATACAAAAATAAAAAAAAAGTTAAGGTTTGAATCTGTATGTCTCAGAGAACCTTAACTTTTGCTGGAAGGATGAAGTTGTGGGGAGTCTAGATCCATGGGAAACAAATTTTATTTTGGGTGTTGGGGTCTTCCAGATAGAGATGTAGGACTGACCACCAGGGGTGGTGGTCAGAACCAGACTGGATGGACTGCTCTCTCTGTTAAACAGTGATGGCTCAGCCCTGAATAAGAATTTTGTTTCCCTTCCACCACTTCTATGATGACCCCAGAGAATGTGCCTAATCTCTTTTAACCTCATTTTTCTCATTTTCCAATTGTCATGAGGTTTTTGTAAGGAACAAGTGTGCTGAAGGACAAGGACAGACATGTTTCTGTAGCTAACAAAAGGTTTTACAAAATATATGATAATAATAATTTTTATAATTACATTAAGCCATGTAAATGAATAAGATCTGGAGGAAGACAACAAAGAAAGATCA
Organism: Lyroderma lyra; assembly: GCA_004026885.1. NCBI lineage: Eukaryota > Metazoa > Chordata > Mammalia > Chiroptera > Megadermatidae > Lyroderma > Lyroderma lyra. The sequence continues at coordinate 90,408 of PVJL010002891.1, forward strand.
GAGATCCCAGAGCTAAAACTTGGAGAAATTTCACAGAACTGTGTCATGCAAAGGAGGAGCTTGTAAAGGAGGGAGAGGTAAACTTGAAAAGGTAAGAGACCCTGAAGATGGAGAGTGCTTTTGGGGTGGGCTCTGCATAATAAAAGAAATTCACTTGGTAAATACCCATCAAAAGTATCCAGCTAGAGTTCAGGTATGATAGAATGAATTTCAGAGGCAGAACCAACATGAAACAGAAAATAACCTGCAGAAGTCACTGCCCTGACCTGGGCAATCCTCCAGACAATCAAATGGCCTAGGAGGTCACCTCAGGGCACACCTGAAATCTTTGAGAATTGTTTTTATTTATCCTGAATGAGTGTGTTAATAAAAGAGGGTCATCTGCTTGGTGCTTATTTTCCTTCTCTAGCTCCCAATACCAATTCACACCTTCTTTGGTGCTTTTTTTTTTTTGGTATGTGGGTAGTTCCCTGGCTGGGAATTGAACCCAGGCTGCAGTGTTGACAGCACCAGCGCTGAAGCCTTAAGCCGCTACACCACCAGGGAACTCCCTTCCTTTTTCTTTGTAATCCAGTCTCCCTCATTCCACTTGCTCACCCCACTCTTGGTTTCCCCTTCCCCCTTTCCAAGTCCATTCTTCATTTTGTTCTAAAACAAAACTCTACTCATATTACTCAACAATCTCAAATCCCTTCCATAATTCCCCATTGCCTGGGGATAGAGGTTACACTCCTTAGACACACAAGACCCTGCATGCATGGCGCTATTCTCCCTTTTCAGTGCTCCCTCCCATCACTGGCACAGGCACTCTCTGCTCCAGTCAGACCTTCTTGGCAGTTTCCCACAACCACCCTAGGCTCTCATCGCTCCCTGTCATTGCAAGGGATGCTTCTCCTAGAATGCCCTGGCCTCTTCAAGTTAACTTGGAAAGCCTTTCTTTCTTTCTTTTATGTGGGTAGTTCCCTGGCTGGGAAACGAACCCAGGCTGCAGCGTTGACAGCACCAAAGCCTAGCCCCTACACCATCAGGGAACTCCTTGGAAAGCCTTTCTTAAGTCTCAGGCTGACCCAGCTTCCCCTGTGCTTACTTACTCTTGTCATAGTTCTGTGTGGTTGTTGATAGTCTGATTTCTCATCTTTCTCTGACAGAGACCCTCTTGAGAGCAGGGAAGATCTGTATCTCTCTGTATAGTCCTTTCCACACCATATTTTCCCAGACAAACCCTGTTTTTTTTTGTTTTTTGGGGCAGTTACCTTGCTAGGAATTGAACCCAGGCCGCGGCGTTGAGAGAGCCGAAGTCTAGCCACTATACTACCAGGGAACCCCACAAATCTTGTCTTTTTAGTTGTCAGTACACTTGTCCCGATTTGAAGTCTCCAAAATACACACCTGCTATACTCTGGATTACAAGGTGGAGGAGAGCCTGGTCAAGAGCTCTCCCAGCAAGAGCGCTCCACTTGCACTTCCCGGAGCAGCCGGCAGGGGCCGCCGGGCTCTTTGTTTTTCTATCTGGCCCGAGTCGGGACCGGAGGCCCGCAAAGCGCATGCTCTGGAGCAGTTCGCGGCCGGGCAGGCGAGTGGAGGAGGAGTTCCTTGTGGCGGACCTCCACCGAGGTAGGTCGCGCGCGTCATGGGGGAAGGGTTCTAGCGGAGAGTGTCGCTGTGAGCTGCCACAGTCGTCGCACTGGGGGTCCTCGGTGGGCCGAGGCCGTTGCTCGCGCGCACCAGGTCGCGCGATGCCGGCTCCACGTGAAGCCAGGCGGCAGGAAGTCGCGGGTGCGGGCGCGAGGGTTCCCGGCCCCGCGGGGCCCCGAGGCGTCCGCCGGGCCCCGACTCGCCGGAGTGGGGGCCCCACGGCCCCTTGTGGCGCCGCGCCGCTCACGCCCGGGCCGCGGCGGTAGCGCGGGCGGGAGATTCAAACCTCCCGAGCGCGGCCGGTCGAGGTGCGCGCGGCCGCTGTGACCTCGCTGGCCCTGGTGCTCAGACCCGCGCTGCTTGGCGGGCCTGGGCGGCCTGCCTGTCGGGGGCTGCGCTTCCGAAACGAAAAAATGGTTTTGCCCGGCTTTCCTTAAGAATGTGGTTTGCAGATTGGGGAAGGAATCGTGTCCGGCGAGGGTCTGCCTTAGGAGCTCAAGGGTAGGCTGATGAGGGTGTGCTGCAAGGAAAGAAATCTCAGCGTCAACAGGCACCAAGACAGACTGTTAACCCGTTGAAGAGGTGTGCTGTGAACTCCGCATCCACTCACCTGTCAACAGATTATTTACTGGCTGTCTACCCCGTGCCGCGTTTACAGGGCTGGGGAACAATGGTGAGAAGGGCCCCTGTGACCTTTACGGAGCTCCCAGTCCTTGGGAAGACCCAGGTAGGCCCACAGTTACATAAGGGCCAGTGTGATCACCCAAGTGTGCCAGTAATTCATCAGATAGTAATTGAGGTGCTCCAACCAAGTGTGACTCTTGTGCCCTAGCAGAAGTTGAGTGTGTGGAGTCCCCCGACCCAACCCAGGAGAGTCAAGGATGGCTTTCCAGGTGAAGTGAAGCTTGAACAGGGTTTTGAAGGAGCAGTAGTTATTTAGGAACACTGGGGGCGGGGGTGGGGAATTAGGGTGATCCAGGCAAGGGGCACAGCACATGTAAAGATAGGAAGTTCTGGGTGAGCTTTGTGGCCAGAGATCCACGGGTGTTCAAGTCTGACAGGAGCACAGGATACCAGAGGATACAGCAGGGACTGGGTCTTGAAAGGTCTCAAGTGCAAGACTGAGGAACTCTGAGTGGGGGTGGAGGAGGCAGAGATGGTTTCACCCAAGAAGGGCATTGGCATGGAATCTGAAACAGAATTTGGAGTTACCCACGCTCCTGTTGTGAAGACATCACTTCTGTTGTGAAGACATCACAAGAGCAGGAAATCTGTTCAGCTTTGTGACTTACTAGATGGGTGGTCCAAGGGTATTCGTTTATCTTTAAAAATATTCTATAATTTCGATAAAGTGGTGAGTCTGACATCTAGGAGAAACTGTAGCCCCTTTCCTTCTGGGGAAAAATAAACACATAAATCCAGGGACAGCTCTGTATACAAGGGGATCCCCTGGTGGAGAACTCTTGGGTTGAAGTATTCCAGCTCTGTGCCTGACACATAGCAGGAGTTCAGCAAATGTTTGTTGACAGATGAGTGCCTCTCCCTTCCCTGGGGACCTTTCTCACAAAAGAGATTCTTCAGCCTCTGAGTCTGAAGGGAATAGCTCTGGGGACAGCTGCTGTGGTCAGAGGGCTCTGTCTCCCTGTGCAGAAATGAGGCTGTGGTGAGGTCACAGTGGGTCACAGCAGAAACACCAGGTCCTTGGTACTTTCTAGTCTGGTGTGTCTTCATCACATGAGGAAACAAACTGAGGCCCAGGGAGAAGTGGGAAGGGGGAGCTCTGGTCCTGGTGGGGAGTGGTCAGGAGGCCTGCCATTTCATCCCACCCCTGTGTAGCCTGGAGAGCTTTCCCCTGAACCTCAACTTGCGTATCTGTTAACCCAGGGTGATCATACCTACCTCAAAGGGCAGATGTGAGCATTCTAGGAGAGGCTGGCACACCACAGTTGACTCTGTAACTAACGTTTAATTATTTGGGACTGTGTCTCCCTCTTCTCCCAAACTGTGCACTCCTTGAAGATGGAAGCTGTGTTTGTCCACTGGGGCTGAGCGGTAGGAACAAAAGACTGCTACCTACTCCCAGCCCATACACTCACTGGTAAAAAATACACACTCAGAGCAGTTAGAGGGAGTCTGTACAAAGGGCTGATTTGTGCACTAGAGAATGCAGGTGGGTAATGGTATAGGGCTTCATTTTAGAGAAGTGCCCCCTAATCCCTTGCCCTGCCCCAGGATTGCTTACAACAGCACTCTGCAGTGCCCAGAGAGAGATGAGGATTCTCTGGCTCAAAGGGAACTCAGGTCTGTTGGACTCTGAAGCCAGTGTTCAACTCCACTGCAGCAGGGAGGTACCCACTGTCCTTCCCCACACCCCACAGGTCCTTCACCCACCGGGCCCACCCTCTCAGGCCCTAGCTGCCTCTGTGTCCCCTCTCTGGTCTCACCATTCTCTCCCTCTCCGCCCTCTGCTCCTTGTGTTTGCCCAGGCTGCCTTGACCACTACCTGGATCATGGCCTGCCTTTAGCCAACTTGTGTTTGTGTTTTTAAATCCATCAGCTACACCTGGATTTTGTTCCTGGCTCTCCATTACTGGCTGTGTGAACTTACACAAGTAAATTTATTTCTCTGAACCTCAGTTCTCTCAACTGTGAAAAAGGAGTGATAGATAGTGCCTTCTCTTCAGCTTGTGAGATGTAAAATGTAGGCATTACAGAAATTAGGAGTGGCCAGGGCCCCAAAGAGGCTCATATTGTAAGGAGTAGATTGGTATAGTGGCTAGACATATAAATTAAAGTAATTATGACCCAAAAGTCTGTCTTAATTTCTCTAGGAGAGAATGATTCCTTTAGGATTGGAGAGGGATCAGAGGTGGTTTACCACCAAGGTAACTTTGAGACTTGAGTAGAAATTTTTCCAGTAGGATAAGGGATGGGAAGGAATAGAGATGCAAATGTATGCAGAGAACTGTAAATCTTCTAAGATTGTATGGGAAAAGAAAGAAAGATGTGGCAGGTAAGGGAAGAGGCCAGAAATTAAGTTAGTACCAGAGTCTGAACGTCTTTAGTAACCAGGCTAAGAAATGTGGGCTTTATTTTCCAGGCAGAGGAAACCACTGAGGAGTCTGAGCAAGGGAGCAGCTTGTTTCAGGTTTGAAGTTTCTAAAGCTCAGGAATGACTTGTAGAACGGGATGGGGTTGGGAGCAGGAAGAACAGAGACAAATTACTGTCTTTTTTTCTGTTTTCTTTCTTTTTTTTTTTTTTTTGTATGTGGGTAGTTCCCTGGCCGGGAATCAAACCCAGGCCGCAGCGCTGACAGCGCGGAAGCCTTAGCCACTACACCATCAGGGAACTCCCTACTGTCTTTTCTAAGGGGAGAAGGAATGAGAGACAGTTCCCAGGCAGGCAGAGAAATTGAGAAGTGTGGTGGAGAGGAAGCTGGTCAGGGCAAGAGCTCTGGAGTCTGACAAAAGTTGGTTCAGACCTTTTTCTCCTCTTCTAATCTTGGGTGAGATACTTCACCTCTCTGAGCCTCAGTTTCCTCATCTGTAAAGGGGATCAATGTAGCTACCCTATAGTGAGATGCCCCAAAATATTAGCCAAAACACAGGTGGCTGTAGGTTCACTGGGTTGGTTCCAACCCACAATAAACTTTTTTTTTTTTTTTTGTTAGTGGCCCATGACACCAACCACCTTCTCTATGTTTTTCTGTCTCCACTCTAGGCCTTGTCTGTGGGTCATCCAGCATCAGCACCAATGTGCTGACATATTCTGTTTCCTGTTTTTTTCACTTAACTTTTTGTTATGAGTTCTTTTCGTGCCACTATAGTCTCCCTCTCCAGCACAGCTAACTGCTACAGGTCTTTCTGAGGAACTGACTGACTGGGAGATTGGCCTTGGACAGGACAGGGCCCTGGATAGGGAACTGGCTGCCAGCCTGGCCAGTGGTATAACTCTCTACCCGAAACATGGGGGTCGGGGGTACCTGTTATATCCCACATTCCTTAACCCACCTAGCTCTGTCTTAACATCCCTTCTCAGATGGCTCCTAAGCACTTCAGACTTAATAAAAGCACCTGGAAAAAAGGAGCTACAGGTATCTCCTCCTGTTTGTCCCACAGTGTTCTCTATCTCACTATATAGAAATCTACTAATTGAAGCCAAAACCTGGGAGTCCTTGTCTTTGGTCAACCTAAGGCCTGTGCCCCTTGGATTTTTTTAGGATGGAAAAGTCATTCTGGATTTCTCTTCTCTTACTCACTACATGTAACCCACTGGCAAATCAAGTCTGTCTCCTAAGTTGATCTATTTTATCTGCTTTTATATATTGCCTCAGAGGAAATCAAGTCCCTGTCCTCTCTCATTTGGATGCTTGCAACAGCCTGT
>PVJL010002891.1:96526-177086 GCA_004026885.1 Lyroderma lyra
GGCGGGGGGGGTATGTGGGTAGTTCCCTGGCCGGGAATCGAACCGAGGCCACAGCGTTGACAGCATCAGGGCCAAAGCCTTAAGCCACTATACCACCAGGGAACTCCAAAAGTTGATATTTTGACTGTGCATTTAATAATAACATTTTGAGCTGTTTTGTATATAAATGACATTTTTATTTTAAATTTTTGTTATATGGTAATGAATATACCATGATAATGAATTTTAGCAAAAAATACTCAAAACATACTAGGTGTCATCAATTAGATTTAAATATAGATAAATTAGAACCTAAGGGCATTGATGACATAAAAATTTTATTTTTATGGCATACAAAACATCTTTGTTGGGAGCTCCCTGATGGTGTAGTGGCTTAAGGCTTCGGCGTTGGCACTGTCAGCACTGCGGCCTGGGTTTGATTCCCAGTCAGGGAGCTACCCACATACCAAAAAACAAAACAAAACAAAAACATCTTTGTTGTTGATAGTGCAAGCCACAGGAAAACATACTTAGAAATCTTGTGAATGGAGAAAAGTCCTTGAAACAGTTTCATATTGAATAACAATTTTATAATAATTACAGTATTTATTTATTTATTTTGGTTGGTTCCCTGAGCAGGGATCGAACCCAGGATGCAGCGGTAAGAACGCCAAAACCTAGCCACTACACCACCAGGTAACCCTCCCAGTATTTATATTTTTAAGTAAATAGAGTTAAGGTGATACATTTTATTAAAATGAATGATTACATTGAAGTATAAAGTTTTCCTATTGTTATTAATTTTTTAAAAACAAAAATACAGAAATATGTACATCAGCTTTCCTAAACTAACTTTCTGTAACACTAACAGGATTTTTTTGTATTTTACTTTTGAATGATTATTCTCAAAACAAGAAACAACACACATTGCTGGATTTCTAGAACACAGGACAGTACTATGTGGTTTGTTTTCATTTGCAAACACCTTTCCCTCAAAAAGAAATTTTGAGCTCTTGGGGTAAACTTGAATGCCACAGTCAGTGGATGGAAATATTCATTCAGATATATCTGAAAGTTGCAGGGAAAGGGTTAAAAATACAAATCTATTCTCAGCCTGAAGATCAAGTGTAGTATCTGTTCTTCTCAGTTTAAAAATGCAAATTTGATGAAGACATTCTTCTTAAAACTTTCCTATTCCCTGCAAGGCCTTGTGTAATGTAGCCCCTGCTCCCCTACACCATTTGACCAATTGTTCTCCAGCTGTACAGCCTCACTGGTCTCCCCACATTCCTAAACACATCACACTGTTTACTGGAACGCTTTTGTGCAGGCCTTCCCCTCCTGGCTTTCTCTCATATTTCAGGTCTTAACTTAAATGTCACCTCCCTGACCACTCTCCTCCTCTGTCCAGTTATTCTCTCATTTTTATTGTGATAAAACATACATAACTTAAAATTTACCATTTCAACCATTTATAAGTGTCATTTGGTGACATTTAGTACATTCACATTGTTTTGCAACCCCAAGTTATTCTCTTACTGATCTTCTTGCCCATCTTTCACACAGCACCATCTGTAATATTTTTTTTCTTTCCCACCAGAATGTAAGCTCTATGAGAACAGGAAAGGGTTAGTGTTCTTTTTTCCTTGCTACACTTGTCTCAAAGCCAAACAGTGTTAATAAGCACTCAATAAACATTTGTGGAATGAATTAATGCTACTATGTATGGAATACAGCAGGTCATCAAATAATGTTTCATTCAACATTTTTTAATGTTGATGAGATGCTATAGTTTGTTGATGATGTTAAGTGAGGATTTACTGTACCTACTCTGTGCTTGGCACTGCTAAGTCCTTTACAAACATTTCATTCAGTCTTGACAGCAGCCCTGAGAAGTAGTCATGGCATTCCCTTTTATAGATGAGGATACAGTTCAGAGAGGTTAAGGCTACTGGCCAACCATGGTCACAAAAGCTGGGCAAACAAGCCACAGCTCTGGCAGGTGAATCCAGTTCCCTCTAATCCCATAGGACTTGCATTTTTTTTTTTTTTTTTTTCTTTTTGGTATGTGGGTAGCTCCCTGGCTGGGAATCGAACTCAGGCTGCAGTGCTGACAGCGCCAGCGCCGAAGCCTTAAGCTACTACACCAGCAGGGAACTCCCAAGGACTTGCATTTTTAAGTGTGAGGAGAGGGATCTCAAAGAAGTGGGTTGGAGGGGAGGAGTCCCACTCCAGGAGAATAAAAGTTGGGTAAAGCTCAGAACTGCCACCTCATCAGAGTCAGAGCTGGACCAATCACAACCTATAGAAGCTCAACCTTCAAAGGCCCAACCTACAGCCTGCTGACTACTTCCTCATCTTCAGTACTCTGTTCTTCTCCCTCAGGATAGTCAGCAGAATGTGCCCAGAAATTCAGAGGCCACCAGGCCTTGTTCAGAGACTGTGAAGTGGGGCTGGGGAGGCTGAGGCTCTAGGTTTAGGACCTACTAGAAGGAAGGGAGGTAGAGGGCTGCTGGTTAGGCCCACAGCTGAGCATGAGAAGGGTTCCTGCAGTTGTACAAATTCCATTTGTAGCCTTGGGTAGAGTCTCCAGCCCTTATCTATGAAGTGGAGGACAGAAGGGTTAGATTAGTTCAGAGCTGCACCTGAGGATTACCCGGGTAGGCCCTACTTATTATAATAATACCAGTATTGATTAACTGAGCATTTACTATATTTACTTTTAAAGCAAGCTTTTCCAACTCGTGGCCCATAGGCTACATGTGGCCCAGGATAGCTTTGAATGTGGTCCAACACAGATTGGTAAACTTTCTTAAAACATTATGAAATTTTTTTTTGTGACTTTTTTTTTTTATAGTTCATCGTCTATCTTTACTGTTAGTGTATTTTATGTGTGGCCTAAGACAGTTCTTCCACTGTGGCCCAGAGAAGCCAAAAGATTGGACGCCCCTGTTTTAAAGTTTTAGCTCATGTAATCCTATATATCACAAAGGTGTAGGTACTATGTATAATTATTCCTATTTTACTAAGGAGAAAACTGAATGGAGAAGGGATTAAATATTTTTACCCCAAGTCAAACAGCTAGAAAGTAACTGAGCCCAGATTCTGGCTCCAGAGGCTGTGTATGCTCTTAATCGCTACAGGCTACACCACTTCTGCATCAGGATAGCTTTAAAGTGCCCTGGCCTCAGCCATCCGTACCAGACCCAGGGTTCACAGCCAGAGTTGGGAGCCGCAGGCTTAAGCAACTTGACTGTCTTTCACAACCTGAAGGACCAGAGCTCCATAAAGATTTCCAGAGCTGGTTGTGTGGAGGAAAAGATTTTGGACACAGTTTGGGCTGGATTGAAGTTGAGAGAGAATGTCTCTTCTCAGCACCCTTGGAGAGGACATCGAGACCTTGGGGGGCAGCAGCAGTTAAAGGGAGGGAAGGGGCTCAGGGCTGAGGCTCTCTGCTGCCCTGGATCATCTTAGGTCCAGTAACCCATCTTGTCACTCATAGGTGATTTCCTTTCCTCCTTTTGTATTACCTGGTGTTTGTATGGTACTGTTTATCTCTTGTTGGACTGTTTAAGAAAGCCAGTCTCCTCCCTGAAGTGGCACTTTTGGATCAAAGGGCACAAATAGTCTGATTTGGTTTTATTTAATGAGACTATCTTTTGAGTCTAATATTAACAGTAATGCATCAGAATTACATTTAGTTATCTAGTTAACCATTAGTTACAAAGTTACTAGTAATTATCTCAGGGCTGGAGAAGTTATGAGGGATACTTAAGGTTCTTCAATGTTTTAATTTTATATAATAAAAAATAAAATAAAATATGTAATGATATCTTAGATTATATAGGAAGGTAGAAAGAAAAAAGTAAAAGTTGCCCATAATCCTATTTTCCAGAAGTTACCATTGTTAGTAATGGATGTGTTTCCTTCTACTCATTTTTCTACACTTACTTTTACATGTGTGTATACATTTATTTTTCAAAAATGGGATGGGCTGTTCTTCAATCTGTTTATATTATTTGGCAATGGTGAACATCTTCCTATTCAGTAAATCTCTGAAAGCATCACTTTTCATGGCTTCAAACTGTTCTGTCACGAATGTACCACATATTATGCAGCCAGTACCATGCTACTGAATGCATGACTTGCTCCATTTTGTTTTTTAATATTATGAAGAATATAGTAGAGAAAATTTGTGGAACTTATTTTGGGTATATTATTTATTCTGTTCTTGTTCTCAGATAAATTCTGAGAAGTGGAATTGCTGGACTGTTTCCTCTCGCCTTTTTCTGATAGATATATATACACACACACATATACATATACATATATATACATATATAGATACATACATGCTGTCTGGAAAAAATCTAGCCATTAGTGCCTCTATTTTTCATATTATATGGCTGGATACTTTCCACATAGCCCTCGTGTATATATATAAATATTGCCTGATTAGAGCAGGAAAATGATTGTCATTTCCAACATGGAGTATATGGCTGGGTTTTTCAGGACAAGAAGATGCCACCCAAGCGTGTAACTAAGAGAAGGTCACCCCCAGAAGATGCCCTCCCCACAAGCAAGAAGGTGAAAGGTAAGTTGGCCTTGGCCTCTTTCTCAGTGTGGGTGGCCTCTTGGAGCCCCCAGAATTTGGGACTGGGCTTCTTTCTCCATGACATTTGAAGCTGAGGGGCCTGAGAGTCCAGGAAATCCACCCAACTGAAGAGTCGCCTGTAGTTCCTTGAATCCCACCCTCTAGGAATCATAAAGCAGAAACTAGTCTAAAAGCACTCAGACGGTAAAGCAAAAAACAAACAAAATCCTAAAATCTAGACCCTGGGGCTTTGCCCCAGGCAGTTAGGGGATTGTGGTTAGGGCCATTAATTTCCAGAAGTTGGTTCAAGTCCTGGTTCTGCCACTTTTGAGGTGTGTAGCTTCGGGCAAGTCACTTAACCTCGCTGAATTTATGAACCCCGTTCATAAATTAGAGGCCAAAACAGTGCCAACCTCACTGGGCTGTTGTGACAAAAATGAGAGAATGTCTTGGTAGCATTTGAGGGACATGGCTGTGGTTTATTGGAACCCTGAAGGGAGACAGGGAGGAGAGAGATCCACCCCCAATCTGGGAGGGTTAGTGTGGACCCACACTCAGACAGTGCCTGTCTTTTGCAGACCCTGGTAACCAGGCAGTGAGGGCCGTTGCCTCGCGCCGTGTTCCAGGTGCACGCTCCTTCCAAGGTCCTGTGGGTGGAGCCCTCCTGACCAGAAAACCCGACCAGGTGGCTGGCTCCCTGCCCAGCTCACTCTCTGCGCAGCCACAGAGGCCCTGGCAGCCGTGGTCACACCCCCGGAGGAGGGGCTGGACGCCGTTGGCTGTTCGGGGCTGCCCACTGGCTGGCGTTTACTTCCCCGCAAATGCTTGTGTTGGCTGCCCCTCCGTCTTCAGTTGCGGGTCTGCGTCTGCACCCGGATAGGAACGGAGGTTGTTGGTGTGAATGTGTCCAGAAGTTAAGTCACAGCCTTGAGATAGAGGCTCCGTTGGTTTCAGTGCAAATGCTATTACTTACTAGCTCTACAGTCCTGAGGAGGTTACTTAACTTCTCTGAGGCTCTGTTCCCTTTCCTGTAAAATGGGATCTTAAATATGGAAGGTGTGTGGTATAAATGGGGAGACGACAAAGCAGTGTGACAGTAGAGTAAGCAGTCAGTAAAGGGTAGACATTCCTGAGCCCTCACTATTGGCGTCATGGCTCCTTGTCAAGAACTTACAGCCAATCCCGAAAACTGTCGTGTGTCCTCACTGTCCTTCCCCTTCCCGCCAAGATTCATTTCACAATATTGAGTGTCCCCTTGTTTCCATTTCCTCCCTCTTACATTAATAATGTGCTCAATTTTTAATCTTTATACAAACCCTATGAGATAGGTACTTCTGTTATTCCCATTTCACAAACGAGGAAACAGACTTGGGAAGGTCATACTAATGGTCTGTGGCAGAGCAGGGGCTTAAACTCAGGTGTGTGTGATCCTAGAGCCCAAGCAGTGACCTGTCCTCTCTCCTGTCACCCTACACACTCAGGGGCTGTCTTCTTCACTCCTCAGTCTCACATAGGTCCCACAGAACAGAACCAGGCTTGGTGCTGACACTGGGCCAGGGCGACGTGGGCCAACTGGGGCTGGGCGAGAATGTGATGGAAAGGAAGAAGCCAGCCCTAGTGCCCATTTCAGAAGACATTGTGCAGGCCGAGGCTGGAGGCATGCACACCGTGTGTCTGGGCAAAAGTGGCCAGGTAGGTGTTGGGGGGATGGCACAGGATTGGACAGGGCCTGGGATTGTGGGGCTTGGGGAAGGAGTTTAACACACATTTCTCTATGGACTTAGTGCTGGCTAGCTGAGCAGGGGATAATTTGAATAAGAATGGATTGAGAGGCTAGGCCTTGCTCTGTCTAATGGGGGCATCCTGGGCACAGGTCTATTCCTTCGGCTGCAATGATGAGGGTGCCCTGGGAAGGGACACATCAATGGAGGGCTCAGAGATGGTCCCTGGGAAAGTGGAACTGCAAGAGAAGGTGGTACAAGTGTCAGCAGGAGACAGTCACACAGCGGCCCTCACTGAGGATGGTCGTGTCTTCCTCTGGGGCTCCTTCCGGGTAAGACTGGGGGAAGACTGCATGGGGGGTTGGCAGGCAGAAATAACTGGTGGGGCCCCAAGAATAACCCATCTCCACACTTCTATTGTACTTACTCATTGGGAAATCAAGGCCCAGAGGCAGAGCTTGGGCCCAGACCTAGGTCTGTGGCTTCATTCAGGCTTAGACAACCACTGGGTTTTTCCTTGTATCTGATGTTATCAAGTGTGTGTCCTGGGAAAGGAGTGGGTCAACCCAAGGATACCTTTGGGTTGAGACTGATCCTGGAAGCCTGCTGTCCTCACCCACCTCTCTTCCTTTAGCCTCCCACTCCCCTTCCCAGCTCTTTTCCATACTTCTCAGGGGTTTTGGGGTGTGTATGTGTGTGGGGATAAATTGTCGCATATCAGAATTTCCAATACGTGAGGGAGAATAATTTAAAAAGCAAATTTAGCATTAAAATTGTTTTGGGGGGGTTCCCTGGTGGTGTGGTGGCTAGGCTTTGGCGCTCTCAACGCCGCAGGCTGGGTTCAATTTCCAGCCAGGGAACTACGCCCCCCCCCCCCGCCCCCAAAATTTGTTTTGGTACTTTGGTATTTATTTTGAAATGTCAAAAATAAAGGAATTTGATGAGGTATTTCTTTGTCAGGGCTATTTTGCAAATTCTTGTGGCGAATTTCAAACACATAAAAGTAATCAGAATAATATATTGGATGCCCATTGACTTGTCTTAACAATTATCAGCTTGTGGCCAAACTTGTTTCTTTTCTACTTCCATGCACTTTCCTACTCCTTTATTATTTTAATGCAAATCACAGACCATATGAATGATTTCATTTGTAAGTATTTCGCTATGTGGCATGGCTCCTGTCCACCTCTCCATGCCCCATCCGGCATCAGTGCCTTTCACCAGACAGTTTTGTGGATGCCTGCAAGCCTGGATCTGGTAGGTACGGTGCAGGCAGGACTGGCTGGTAAGTGCTGTGCCCCTCCCTTACAGGACAATAATGGTGTGATTGGGCTCTTGGAGCCCATGAAGAAGAGCCCGGTACCCGTGCAAGTGCAGCTGAGTGTGCCTGTGGTAAAGGTGGCCTCAGGTGAGTCTGGGGGTACTTAGTCTGGGCAAGAGTTGGAGAACTTTTTTTGGGCTGGCACAACCTTGGGCCTTACAGACAAACCCTGCATCCCTTGCCTTCCTCTTGTCCTTAGGAAACGACCACTTGGTGATGCTGACTGCTGGTGGTGACCTCTACACTTTGGGTTGTGGGGAGCAGGGCCAGCTGGGCCGTGTGCCTGAATTATTTGCCAATCGTGGCGGCCGGCAAGGCCTTGGTAGGTGGCTTAGGTCCCTTTGGCAGGGCAAGTTGGCAGTCCTCCCGCAATGAAGGTCAAAGGCAGGAGGGGTTCTCTGTGTTTGTTCAGGCTTACATCAGAATGACTTGTGGTAGTTAAGAACTTTGACTCTAGAGCCATACTGCCTTGGGTTTGAATCCTGGTTCTGCCACCTACTGGCTGTGGGACCCTGGACATAGTTTCCTCATCTCTAAACTTCCCTACCTCGTTGGGTTGTTGTGAGGTTAAATGAATTAATATAGAAGAATGGCTGGCACCTGGTAAGTTCTATGTAAATGTTACCTCTGTGGCTGTGGAAGTCTGAGTGAGGCACTTACACTCTCTTGGCCTCAGTTACCTCTTCTGTATAATAGGGAGAAAAGTCCCTACTTAGTCTCCCTCTGAGAGCCTCAGTAATGGAGGAGAGACTGACATGAGCCAGAGAGGAGAGGCTCTGTTAGTCTGCTGTTGACCCTGGTTTCTTACCTGCCTACAGAACGACTCCTTGTCCCCAAGTGTGTGATGCTGAAATCCAGGGGAAGCCGGGGCCACGTGAGATTCCAGGATGTCTTCTGTGGCGCCTATTTCACTTTTGCCATCTCCCTCGAGGGCCATGTATATGGCTTTGGCCTTTCCAATTACCATCAACTTGGTGAGTCTCACGCCCAGCCTCTGGCATAGCCCAGGGGGACCTGGATTCCAATCCTGGCTCCACCACTCATTTGTTGTACACCCTTGGTAGGGTCACCCCTCAGAGCTACAGATTTTTGTCATCTGTAAAATGAAAATATCCATACCATGGTTGGGGTTAGGGTGGGCTCGGTATGGCAGAAGATAAAGAGGGACAGCACCTTGGACACGTTCACCCCTGACAACTCTATTCTGGTCTTTCCCCCCAGGAACTCCAGGCACAGAATCTTGCTTTGTACCCCAGAACCTGACATCCTTCAAGAACTCCACCAAGTCCTGGGTGGGCTTCTCTGGTGGCCAGCACCATACAGTCTGCATGGATTCGGAAGGTGGGACCTCTTGGTTAAGAGTGCCATGTTCCCTTGCCATGGGCATGGCCTGACTTGAGAACATGACTCTTGGAACCTGGGCTCCATGGGCTGGGCCAGATGTGAGTCCATAAGGGTCACACCCACCCTCTAGAGACCTGGTGCTTTTTAAGTGTGAGTTCAGTGGGAGTCTGTGAACTTCTCCCAGGCCTCCCCCCAAACAAAGAGATGCTGCAGACCTCCTTCTCACTACCCTGGGAATAGGGACCAGCTCCCATGGATATAGGAATTCACCTGGCCAACCTAGAATGTACCCTCTGCTATTCCTCATGTCTCTCCCTCCTTCCATAGGAAAAGCATACAGCCTGGGCCGGGCTGAGTATGGGCGGCTGGGCCTTGGCGAGGATGCTGAGGAGAAGAGCATACCAACCCTCATCTCCAGGCTGCCTACCATCTCCTCAGTGGCTTGTGGAGCCTCTGTGGGGTATGCTGTGACCAAGGATGGTGAGTGGGACTGCCCATGCTTGGTTTGGTTGGGCCTGGGGGTTGTGATTCTTACCAAACTTGCCCACCATCAGATGGAGCTGAAATGTAGAGTGCAATGTTTACAATAACATTGCCTTTCTCCTGATCACCAGAAGCTCTGGCTTTGATGAACATAAAATGAGTAAACAAATTATTTTAATAAAGGCAGTTTGTTCTGCAGAGGAGAAAAGCAGCAAGGGGGGATATGTAACAGACGTGGCCAGGCAGTAGGACTTGAACACAGGTTTCCAGACTCATAACTAAGGCTTCTTTTTACATTTTCCACCCTGGTAACCCCTTTATTTATAACTTAGTATGTGCTAGCTTTCCAGGGAGTTATACTTAGAATTTTATTAGGACAAAGAAGGCTTTGTAGTCAAGGTCCTGGCAAGCACAGTAGAGAAGGGTGTGAGCACACAGTTGCCAGAGCCCGATTCAGTGAACAGAACAGCCATGAAGGCCTCGAGAAGTCCGGCTGGTGGAGTGTTTGATCTGGGATTATCAGGGAAGAGCTCCTGAGGAATGTGAGGCTTTCACTACATCTTGAAGTGATAAGCAAAGGAGGGTGTCCAGGGCACAGAACATCCACAGCAGTCTGAGTTGACTGATCCTAGGAATGGAGGATGGTATGGGAGTTTAGGGTGTGGCCAGTTATGTAGGGCCTTGAATGCCATGCCTAGCAGTAAGGAGAAGTCTTTGGCATTGGGTAAGGACTGTGATCTCTGTATGACAAAGCTCTTATCCATCATCTCCCTGAATTTTTTCTGCTTCCCTGAACTCCCAAAGGCTGGGACATTGCCAGGCTGCTATAGGCCAAGGCCAAAATTCACCCCATGTCCCAGACTTGTCTCACTACAGAAAGGTGGGGTTAGGGATCCTGGTGACAGCTGCCCCATTTCTCTCCCTTGTAGGTCGTGTTTTTGCCTGGGGCATGGGCACCAACTACCAGCTGGGCACGGGGCAGGAGGAAGATGCCTGGAGTCCTGTGGAGATGACAGGCAAACAGCTGGAGAACCGTGTGGTCTTATCTGTGTCCAGCGGGGGCCAGCACACAGTCTTACTAGTCAAGGACAAGGAAGAGAGCTGATGAAGCCTCTGAGGGCCTGGCTCCTGGCCCCTCCATCCTCCGTCCTGGAACAGGGAAGCCATGATAACTACAGACTCCTGCAGGCCTCACCTGGCCCTTAGTACTCTGTCATCTCCTGCCTTTGTCCCATTAGCAGAACAGAATCCATTTGCTCCTTTTCTTCCTCCTTTCTGGAATCATCTTGGAACCTACTGGATAAAGGGGGGAATGGAGGAGGGTAGAGGGTTTTATCAGAAGGAGTGTTGCTTACCCCATAACTATATGATTAGACCTTTCCCCATCATCCCTACCTGCCATGGTCCTGGCTGACCCTGATTTTGCCTCCCAGAACCAAAACTTCCTCCCCTGGAGTTTGGTTTGCTTCCCACACTCTAGTCATGTGCCACTCTTCCTGTCCTTAATAGTTCACAGGTAGACAAATGGTACAGTCCTCAGACCCAGCTGTTATGGACCTATCCCTTGGGGTAACTGGAGAAGCAGCAGGCTATGGGCAAACCCAAGCCAAATACTTGGCCCTGAACAGCTGTCCATGGGGCAAAAAAACAAGATGAAACAATGATCTCCTTGATCAAGAAAAGAGCCAATTAGCCTTTCTCCCAGAAGCACAAAGCATTCTGCCCTGCACTGCTCATCCAGCCTGCCTCACCTGCAGCCAAGGGCCTGAAATCTGGAAGGGAAGCTACACGTGCAGGGCAGGACATGGGGCAAGAGGGTGAGGAAGGTTTTATAAACAAGTTTATAGCAATATTGAGAATGAAGGGAGGGTGGGGAAGAGAGTTGGAGGGGCAGAGGCTGGTCCCCAGAAAGGAAGTGGCTGAGAAAATAGAAAACAGGTTTGATTTTTTTTAAAATGTATTTTGGAGGGGAGAGTGAAATCTTTTAATGTTTTGAATAAATACAGAGTTTTATAAAACAGGCCACTTGTTTTCTACACACTCCCTGCTTTTTTAAGGGAGTACTTGCTATGTTGGGAAGGGCAGGATAAACCCACACATATCAACCTGGTCAAGACTAGGACTTAGGTGATATCAGGATGTCCTGATATGTGCCAGTCAGCTGTTGATGTGGCTGTTCCATATTAATAAAAAAAGTTGATATTTGCTTAGATATTTATATTTCAGGGATCACTGGATTTTTTTAAAAAATGATGCTTCACAATCAGAGACATGGAATAGATCTTTCAACCTCCTAATCCCAGACCAAGACAAGACATCTAGAAATGCTAAGCTTGCTGTTGTGTCATTTTCAACAGCTGATGTACTTGATTAAAGATGATTAACTTTACAATTATTCTTAAGACAACTTAGGCATATTCATGTACATTTTCACAGGCCTTAGAACAGCGGTTCTCAACCTGTGGGTCGCGAACCCTTTGGGGGTCAAATGACCCTTTCACATGGGTTGCCTAAGACCATCAGAAAACATTTCACAATATATAATTACATATTGTTTTTGTGATTAATCACTATGCTTTAATTATGTTTCTTTTATAGTTGGGGGTCACCACAACATGAGGAACTGTATTAAAGGGTCGCAGCATTAGGAAGGTTGAGAACCACTGCCTTAGAACAACCAGTCATGTAGAGCTGAACTGTTCAACATGGTGGTCGCTAGCCACATGTGGCCATGTATATTTAAATCCAAATTTGTAAAAATTTTAAATTGTCCTCTTGCATTAGCCACATTTCAAGTCCTCAATAATCATTTGTGGCAGTGCCTATGGTATTGGGCTATGCAAATGTAGAAATAGGTTGGACATTTATTTTTGTGAACTCATCCTAGAAAAAGTGCTACATGCCTCACTCATTGCTGAATATCACTATAGTCACCTTCAAAGTACTCCCCTTGGGAAGCTATGCACCGACACCAGAGCTTAGTCCACCCTTCAAAGCAATTTTGGAACTTTCTGGAATGGCCATCAGAGCTGTCATGGGGCCCAAAATCTGACAAGTTTGCACACTTGCCACCAGTTGCTTATGTTTGCAACACTGTATGACACCAAATTTGTATAGTGCTCCCAATGTAATTGCACAATGGCAAGTTTGTGAACTTAATTGTCAGGTTTCGGGCCCCATGACAGCTCTGATGGCCATTCCAGAAAAAGAATTCCAAAATTGCTTTGAAGCGTGGACTAGGCGCTGGCGTCAGTGCATAGCTTCCCAAGGGGAGTACTTCAAAGGTGACCGTAGTGATACTCAGCAGTGAGGTATGTAGCACTTGTAGGATGAGTTCGCAAAATTGTCCAACCTTGTGCAAAGGACATTTCTATAATTGCAGGAAAATAAAATGGACAATGTTGACATAGGTCTTTATATGTATAACATGAAAGTTTATTAGAGCCAGGAGGATTCTTGGACATCAATGACTCTTGGAAAAATGAATATGATGTAAAATAAAATGTATTCTGTGCTTTTTTCCCCCACTTTGAACTTTTAGTTTTGATGCAGGCACTAATTAGAAATGGACTTCTTAAACAGGAAAATCACACTTTTGATTATATTTCCTTTGTGAAGAAGCACCTGTGTGTCTGCTACTCCCCCCACCCCCAAAAAGTCCATTTGGATTAGATTAACTGGAGTTTTTTCCCTTTTGACAACAATATAGCAGGTTGAAAGTACCCTGTTCTTAATAATAGCTTTTGTGGATTGGGACTTAATATAGGTCAAGCATTGTGCTGAGTACTTGTAGGCAATACTACCATATTTTGCCACGTATAATGCACTTCTGTATGTAATGTGCACCCAAGTTTTTGGTCCAAATTTTCAGGGAAAATTTCTTGTTTTAATTTTTTAATTCAAATTTTTATTTTATTATTTTTTTTTTATGGTTCCCTGACTGAGAGTTGAACCCAGGCTGCAGCATTGAGAGCGCTGAAGCCTAGCCACTATACCACCAGGGAACCCCTTTTATTTCTTTATATTTAGGTACTTGTTTTTTATTTTATAAAGGAATTTTTGCATTTATTTTTAAACATTTTGCATATGGATATTTCTAGAGTTATGCTTTTAATTCATAAGCTTAAAAAAGAAACATTTATATAGATACAAAATTAGTACTACCCATGTATAATCCTTATTTTTCCCTCACAAATTTGGGCAAAAAGTTTATATTATACATGGCAAAATATGGTAGCTTGTCTAATCCTCATGTCAGCTCTGTCAAGTGGGAATTTCTGTCCCTCAGGAAACAGTCCCTCATAGTTCAAGTGACTTGCTTGAAGTCCAGTGCACAGGCTATGCTGGAGTCTAAATCAGCCTGTCTCTGAGTCCAGAACCTCAATTCCTTTTCTTTGTATTGCACTTAAGAGTTATAAAGTTCTCTGTTGGTGCCTTACATATCAGAATAGTTTGCTATTATGACTATTGTACACTTTTTTATTTCCTAGAGTTAATAATTGTGTTGTTTTTAATGTGCTTAGTTTTTTGGTGTAAGTATCTAATTAATTCAGTGCCAGTGTCTATATCAGAAGTGTAAATCTTTTGTGTGTTCAAACACCTCAGGTACTTTCAATTTTGTTTTCCCCCCCTCATCCTTCAACTTAAATTGGTTACTCCAAAACAAATGTAATTATCATACCCCGTATGGCTCAGCTATAAAAAGTATTGAAATAATGTAAATGTTCAATATTGCTTTGACAAAAATTATAATCAGAAGATGGAGAAATGTGTATGTAGGAGGGGCAGTTGCTTGAAATACCAGTAACTATAACTGAAGAGAAAGTATGTTATTTAGAAATATACAGATAGAGTCTAGGGAAAAGATTGGGAAATCACTGCCCCAAGGGAGTGAGAGTGGGGGGTAGGGATAGATGGGGTAAGGGATTGCTGTCTATTGTTTGTCATAAATTCAGCAGATATATTTTTCAGTGCCTGTCTAAATTTTTCTACACTTTAAGAATAGTAAGCAAGGGGAAGTTCCCTGGTGGTGGTGTGGCTAGGCTTCAGCGCTCTTAACGCTGCAGCCGGGGTGGATTCTCAGCCAGGGTGGATTCTCAGCCAGGGAACTATTCCCGCCGCCCCCCGCCCCCGCCAAAAAAAAAAAAAAAGTAACGAGCACAGCACCGGGGCTGGAAGCTAGCACTAAATAAATCGCTATCGGTTATCATTTGAAGGCATCCAACTGCTATGATGGAGAATTTACTGGATTTCAGGTATTGGATCAGGTGCTTTCCCAATTTCTCATTTTCTCCTGACAGCACCCTATGAGGTTAGCGCTATTAACCACATTAAGGTTCAATAACTTGTTACAATAATTAGTGAGAAGGGACTGGAATTGGTGCTCCATTTGCTCGAATCTATAGCCAAAGCACCCAACAACTACATTACCATTACAGTGAGTAGGATAAAGCTCGAAATTTGGCAACTCATGGTTGGATCTCAAGTTTTCAGACAAGAGTGCTTGACTAAGGGGCCTAACACCCCAAGGTTAGGATGTATAAACTGGTAAGGATGAGTCTTAGTGTTACATCAGGCTAGTGGGAGGCCCAGAAAGGGATTTCTTCAGCTCACTTGGAGTGAGTTTCACTATTATAGAGACAACAATTACCACCCAAAGAAGCTTCCCATTCTAAGCAATGGGCACCAAACTGAGGTGGAGGCCTGGGACACTTAAGACCAGGATTATCTAGTCATGGAAATCGCATTTGCTGAGGGTCTGCAATGGGTCACCGTTCTGGGACAGGTTAAAGTTTCTGGCGGTTTGCATTAGGGTAGTGGATGTGGGACTCAAAGTAGGGTGACAAGACTTGGGGATTGATTGATTGTTGAGATGACAGGGTTGCCCCAATTTACACTTCCTTTAATCCTCTCCTTCCCCAATCCCAGGGCTATACATGGGAATGATGGAAGAATCCCATTTCAGCTTCAACAAAAATAGCCTATCTTGCGAACTGGGTGACTGAGGCAGACCAGTGGTTTGCCCAAGGTCACAGAGTTGTGGAACTGGATCATCCAGGTTCCTAAGAGGAACTTTTCACTTAAAAAAAAGTGCTTTTATTTGCAAGTTTTTATAATGAACATATATTCTGTGATTTTATATGTATGTGTGTGTATTTAAATAAAGTCAGAAACCTGAGAAAGCCAGTTACCAGACCAACCCACCGGCCTGAGCAGTGTAAATCAGCTAAGCACCGTCCCGCGAACTCGGGTCTGAACTCCGCCGCCAGTATCCGGAAGCTCAGCTCCCAGCCTAGTCGCCGGAAAAATCCGAGCGGCGCAGGAGGGCGCGGTCCTGGGCGCTGAGTTTCGGAGCGTGCGCAGAAGGCTTCCGAGGCGCATGCTCCGTGGCAGTCCCGACTCCGCAGACTCCCGCGCTGGCTCCCGCAGCCCTCCAAGTCCAGGCCCCGCTGCGGGCATGGCGGCCAGTTTGTGGATGGGCGACGTGAGTGAGGGCGGCCTCCTGGGTCCAGCGAGGAGAAATCTTAGTGTCACGAGGGAGGAAGAGTCTGAGGGGGAGGCCTCGGATCCCCAAAGGGTGGAAGTGACTGGGAAGGGGAGTTCTTTTGGGTGACACAGAAGCGGGTCCCAAATCTAGGGGAAGGGGTGAGTGTGAGGGGAGGGGTCTTGGGTCCCCGCCTGGGTTCATGAAAGGTAAAGAAGTTCTTTGGCGACGGAGAATTGAAGGAAACCCAAGCATTGAAGGCGCTGTGGTTCCGGGACTGGGAGGAATGGGGTTCCTAAATCCAAGGAGGAGGCTCCCTAAAGGGTGCAAGTTTAAAGGGAAGGGAGGCAAGGAATTGGGAACGCGTCAATTGGAGTTTCAGACCACTCTGCAGATGAATACCTGACCACACCTCCCCACCCTCACCCGCAGCGTGTTGTCAACCCTGGGCTGACGGGGAGGGGCCCTGGAGCGGGGAATTCGGAGCCTGAATGCCGGGCTGAGTCGCTCTTGTGTTTACGCAGCTGGAGCCCTACATGGATGAGAACTTCATCTCTAGGGCCTTTGCCACCATGGGGGAGACCGTGATGAGCGTCAAAATTATCCGAAACCGCCTCACTGGGTACGTTCTCTCTTCCCATCTTAGTTGTTCCTTAATTACGCTGCAAGTGTCATTCGGGTGAATATAAACATCGCAGAGTCAGGGCTTCTCACCCCTAATAATAGTTATTATAATTTATAAAAGCTAACATTTGGAAGCTTACTGAGAGGAAGTATAGCATATTGCTTAAGGACTGCAGTCTGGAGCCAGACTGAAAGCTCTGTCTGCTGTGACATTTGTAAGTTACTTAACCTCTTGGTCTCCTTCATGTTTAAAATCACAAAAACTTCCGAGCTAAGTACTGCTATTAGAGAAGCTTATAACCGCCTGACAGTTACACAGCTATTAAATGACCAGCCAAGACTTGAATTCAGTTCTCAAAGACATGAATGCCCTTAATTCTTATGCCATTCATTTAAAAATTTATTTATAGAGATGTTGTGTGTACTACTGTTCTAGATTCCCTGGTTACCTGACTGAAACAAGCCAGACATAGTCCCTCCTCTCCTGGAGTTTACTACATTCTAATGGGGGAAATGAGACAATAAATAGGTAAACAAAGCAATGCAGAGAATATTTTCAGAAAAGCGTACTGTTGCCTCCAGTTTCTTCTTTTTGTTTGGGAGGGTCTTAATTTTCCTTAGGGTCCTAGTTAGAAATAAAAGGATTCTTTTATCAAGCTGACATTTTTTATTGAGCATCTACTCTGTGCTAGGTACTCTACTAAATCACCTTGCTGCAACATCAAATGGTTGAAAAATACAGATGAGAGATAGGAGGGATGATCAACTACAGCAGTCTGGTTGACAAGTACTTTGTGCACTTAGAACCCCCAATGGCCAGGGACTGATTTTCTGACTGGCAGATCATGCTGGCCTAAATATTTTTCTTCTTGCTCTTAAAGACAGAAAACCCCAGATAATCAACTAGTAGTATGCAAATATATTCTGTAATGCTTTCTACTTTTTAAAACACTGACATAGTTTCTCACATTTTAATTTTTATTGAAATAAGATTTGTAGAGTTCCCTGGTGGTGCAGTGGCTAGGCCTCAGTGCTGTCAACGCGCTGTGGCCTGGGTTTGATTCCCAGCCAGGGAACTACCCACATGTAAAAAACAAAACAAAAAAAAGATTTGGAACTGTCCTCTTCTATCCATGATTACTAAACTCTGCTGTGGTGGTCCTTACACATTACATTTACATCCTGCCTTATTTGACAGACTTTGAAGGAGCTTACAAGAATATTATAAAATATGTAAATATAAATTTAAAAATTAAGACCAGAGAAAATAGGGAAAAGATAAGACCCAAGGAAAAATAATACACAATAGGACATAGTGTTTAATCAGTAGTTGCACAGCAGTGTAAATGTACTTAATGTCACAGAATTGTGCACTTAAAAGTGATTAAAATTATAAATTTTGGGGGTTCTCTGGTGGTGAAGTGGCTAGACTTTGGTGCTCTCAATGCCACGGACAGGGTTTGATTCCCAGCCAGGGTACCACTACCCCCCAAATTATAAACTTTATGTATATTTAACTATAATTTTTTACATTGAGAAAAGAAAAATAAGAATGCAATCAGATGTGGAGCAACCACATCTCATATATTACTTACTGGTGACACTAGAAAATGGTACAACCACTGGGAGCAAATCTGGTCCTAGATATTTACCCAAGAGAAATGAAAGCATATATATACCCCAAAAAAAGATCAAAAAAAGAATGTTCACAGCACTCTTATCACAGTGGCCAAAAACTGCAGCCATCCCAGGTATCCACAAATAGGTACTGTCATAGTCATGCTATAAAATACATTTAGCAATAAAAAGGAACAAACTATATAGCAACATGAATGAATTTCAGAAGCATTATGCTACATGAAAGAATACTTCCTATATGATTCCAATCATTGAAAATTCTAGAATACACAAAATTAATCTGTGGTGGAAATAACTCAGAGTTTAGAGGATTTGTGCATTTCTTTTTTTTTCCCCCCTCTTTCCATCACTATATATTTGTGTCCCTGTCCCATCTCCCCCACCCACCTCCCCCCTTACCCTCAGGTAATTACTAAATTTTTTTACTGTGTCCATGAGTTTTGTTTTTTGTTGCTTTCTATTTTATGTCAACAATCCAACTAAATTTCTCTATCCCTTTCCCTTATTTTACCCACTCTCTCATCCCTCCTCCTATCTTAAAGAAGTCCCTCTAACATTCTTTGTAGTGCTGGTTTGGTGGTGATAAATTTCTTTAGCTTTTCCTTATCTGAGAAGCTCTTTCTCTGTCCTTCAATTTTGAATGCAAGCCTTGCTGGATACATTATTCTTGGTTGTAGATCCTTGGTTTTCATCACATTGAATATTTTCTGCCAATCCCTCTGGCCTGTAAAGTTTCTGGTGAGAAATCAGCTGAGAACCAAATGGGTGCCCCTTTGTAAGTTACTACTTGGATGTCTCTTGCTGTTTTTAGAATTTTCTCCTTTTCTTTAACTTTTGTCATTTTAATTATGATATGTCTCGGTGTGTTCTTGTTTGGGATCATCTTGTTTGGGATTCTCTGTGCATCCTGGACTTGTATGTCTATTTCCTTCACCAGGTTAGGAAAATTTTCAGTCATTATTTCTTTTTTTTTTTTTTTTTAATGTTTCATAAAAAGTATGTATAATCAGATTTACCAAGCAATTACACACTAGACCCAAATAATTATCACTAGAGCCTCTTTCAAATTCTCCACTAGTTTCTCCCACAAGCATAAACTGTAATGTGCAATTAACAGTTTTGACAGATCCTATTCAAGATAAATGATGAAAATATGACCAAATAATTTTAATTTCTATTGAGGCCCGCAAATGTTTTCAATAACAAGACTGAAGTGGGGTTCTAGGAAGAGCAAAAAAGCAATTCAGATTTTAAGTGTCTCTTTCAGAGACGGACACCACACTGATGGCAAATACTAGCATGAGCACTCCAGACGGCCCCACATGTTCCCATGTTGCCCATACTCTACACCTGGCATCCTTGTGCTATTAAAAGGAAGGACAAACACCAACCAGCCCAAAAGACCAAGTTTTCAGGGATTGCTCAATGGAACACGTGAACTGCCGCAGCAATCAATCTGCTGAACAAGAGACTAATTAATTACACTCTCAGGGTAACTTAAAACATGTTTCAAACAACCAGACACATAAAAGTTCTTAGTTTATTAGTTCTCTCGTGAAAAATATGCTTGATCACCCGTCACTGACGAATCTTTACTCCTTCTTTTTGCTAGCACCAACATTAGTCTTTGCAGTCCCCCTGACTTTCTTCATTTTGTTCTTGCATTCCTTTCGCTGTTTTCTTGAGGTCTTTTTCTTCTCATACAGGCCATGTCTTGCAAGTCTATGTTTGGGTTCATTTTTCTTTGCATAATCCAAGGAATCATAAATCATGCCAAAGCCAGTTGTCTAAAATGGGTTCTGAATCCAAACACAAAGATGACATCTGGTGTGGTCTTGTACATTTTGGCTAGTTTTTCCCAAATTTCTGTCTTAGGTACTGTTGCCTTCCCAGGCTGAAGGACATCGATGACCATTTTTTCCGTTGAAGTAGTCTATTGGTCATGAACTTCCTGGTCCGGATAGTTCCTGTGTCATTCATGATGGTAGACAACCCTCAAGCAGGCAGGGAGGAAAAGGGAGCCACTGTCCACCGGCCAATCATATCAACGCATTCCCAGTCATTATTTCTTCAAATAATTTCTTTCCTTTATTTTTTTTTTAGAGGTCAAACAAAGAGATAGTTTATAGAAGAGAACGTATACTCCAAAGAACTAGGAGTGAGCTCGAGCAGGAAAATGGCTCAAGAGGCTCAAATAATTTCTTTTTTTCTTTTTTTTTTTTTTTTCTTTTTTTTTTTTTTTTGGTATGTGGGTAGCTCCCTGGCTGGGAATTGAACCAGGGCTGCAGCGTTGACAGCGCCAATGCCAAAGTCTTAAACCACTGCACCACCAGGGAACTCCCTCAAATAATTTCTTAATCCCCTGCTTTTCTTCTGTCCCTTCTAGTACACTTGTGATTTTGATATTCTTCCGCTTAAAATTGTCCCAGAAGAATCTCACACCATCCTCATTTTTCTGGATTCTCATATCTATCTATTCTAAATGGGTGTTTTCTGCTGCCTTTTCCTGCAAATCACTGCTTTGTGTTTCTATTTTTTCTAGTTTGGTGCCTTTCATTCCATTCTTCATTTCAGTTAATGTAGTAGTCATTATCTCTCTCTGGTCCTTTATAATGGTTCGTAAGTCTTCTTTGATGCTTGCTTTCTCTCTGTTGAAACTATCATTCGGTTCCTGAAGCATTTTTATAATCATTGCTTTGAGCTCTGTTTCTGATGGGTCATCTGTCCCCATCTCTTTAATTCTCTGGTTTCTGATTTGCAGCCTCTCTGGGCCTTCGCTGCTGATACTAGGCAGGCAGCGGTCTGTGGGGGAGGGGCGTTTGCAACTCTGTTTTCTTCCTGTGGCTCTGGGGGTCATGCAGGGATTTTGGGCGTGATTGCACCTTTCTGCTCTGAGTTTGCCCCATGTGCAGATTTTGCCCTGAGCCTTGGGGTCAGTCCTGTATGCTGGTCTTTCATATCGTCCTGGTTGTCGGCTGAGAAATGCGTGTGAAGCCCCCACTCTCCTTCTTCCTGGCCACAGCATTTGTGCTGTGGCTCCTCACCGCCCAGCCGCTCCCCCTCTGGGAACCAGAGTGAAGTCCAGTTGCTGCAGTTTGCGGACTGGTCTACACCACCTGGGGCCAAAGTAAGTTGGTTGTGGTATCTCATGCTGGGTCCGCTTTCCTCTGTCCCACTGACCGAGTGAGCTCTGGAGCACTTTCCCACCGCCTTCTTCCTCCTCCCTCCCCCAGTGGTAGAGTTCCAAGCTGGGACCCGCATGGCCGCATCCCACTTTTCTCCTTTATTTCTCCTTTGCTTAACCATCTGCCCGCCTGCAGGTACCTTAATGTGACAGGTGAGTTTCTTATGCATTGTGTAGAAGGTCCTAGTTTGAGGTATAGGTGTTTTCTTATTTGTAATCTCCAGAGGAGTTTTTCAGAGGTCCCTCTCATGCTGCCATTTTGTTGCATCTCCGAAGATTTGTGCATTTCATTATGTGTAAACCATAAAAGCAAAACAATTGTAAAAATAATTGAACTCTGTTTAATTCTATGTGTGTTAAAGTAAATGAGGGAAGTATACCAACATCTGCAACTTACTTGAAGTGTATCAGAAAATAAGGATGATACTCGGATAGAAGGATGGATAGATGGATAGTATAGTGATAAAACAAGTATAATAAAATATTAATTCTAGGTGGTGGGTGTGTGGTGTTTGCTGTACAGTTCTTTCAGTTTTTATGTTTGGAATTTTTCATAATAAAACTTTGGGAAAAGAACGTAGTCAGACTATGCTTTGTGGTTTAAGGCGTGTTGTATAACCCTGCTAGGTCTCCTCATCTAAATGGGAGCAATGCCTCATGGAGTTCTGTAAGTATTAGATGAGATGATACGTGTGATTTGGCTAACACAGTGCCTGGCCCATAGCGAGTGCTTGGGGATGGTCAGTTCTTACTGGGGGTCGTCTTTACATCTGAGAGCCTTAAGATTCCAACACACACAAGACAAATTGCACAAACTTGTCCCCCATTCTTTTTTTTTTTTTTTTTTTTTTTGCTTTTTAGTATGTGGGTAGTTCCCTGACTGGGAATCGAACCCAGGCCGCAGCGCTGACAGCGCCAGTGCCAAAGCCTTAAGCCACTATACCATCAGGGAATTCCCTTGTCCCCCATTCTTCTTAGCATCCACAAACATTATCGTGCTTATAGCCCTGTCCTGTGATCCTTGGGCTCAGATACTGCCCTTGCCCCTACCTTCTTGGCTTTGTATCCATAAGGTTATTTAAACTGAAGGTCTAGAGTAGTTATTTTCAAAAAACTTTGGATTATTTCACTAATAATAGTTTTAAGGTTGATGTTAAGGAAGTTAACAGTTTTTAGTATCTCTTCATAGTTTGAAAGGATGTCAGAGGATATTGTCACATCCTCCTACTTATGTCTCTTAGTGATGCTTTCAAAATTAGAACACCGGGAATCTCAGAAACATTCTCCAGTTAGGTAAGGTCCATGGGTTTACTTTGTCTATCCAACTAGATTGTCAGTTTCTTGAGTACAGTAACCATGTTCTCCAACTCTGTATCGTCCTGGCCTGTGGTAGGTGATTTAAAAAGCTTTCTTAATATGAAAAATTTCAAACAAAATCACCAAGAATAGTACAATGAATACAGCCACTGCCTATAATTGTTAACATGTTGCCATATTTTCCTTATCTGTCTAAATCTATCTACATAGAGAGATAATATAAAAAGAACATTTCTTTTTGCTGAACCATGTGAAAGTAAATTACGGGCATGTGACACTTCATCGCTCAGTATTTAAACATACATTGCCAGAATCTGGACATTCTCTTACATACGTCTGTATTCAAATCACACTAACAAAATTAACAATGATTCTCTAATACCATGTAATGGCCAGTCTACATTTAAATTTTTGTAATTGTCTTCACACTGTTCTTTATAGCTCTTTTTGTTTTTTAATGAATTAGGATCCAATTAAGAGTTCAGATTCTGCATTGCATTTAGTTTTTTTGGTCTGTTGTCTCTTTAATGTTGAAAAGCCCACCTCTTTCTTTTCTCATAACATTGACTTTTTAAAGAGGTGGTTTTTTACTTGTTCCCTCCCTAGTATTTCCTGTAAACTGGATATTTAGATCTAAAGGTTTGATTAGATTGCCTTAAATGTTTTTGGCAAAAGTACTTCATAGATGACACAGTACATATGTGTTTACTGAGCGTGGGGCTGGCCCAGATTGAAAATCCTTACATTCAGGATTTTAAGTTCAGGAATTTGACAGGGATCAAAACCGTATGGGAGCAGTTCCCTGGTAGTGTAGTAGCTAGGCTTTGCCGCTGTCAACACTGTGGCCTGGGTTCAATTCCCAGCCAGGGAACTACCCACATAAAACAAACAAACAAACACACAAACCAGTGTGGGTTCTGAATCAGGCCAAGACTCAGTCTTTTATCTGAGAATCACATCTTTAACTATTTTCTTTCTCTGTTTTCTTTCCAGGATCCCAGCTGGCTACTGCTTTGTAGAATTCGCAGATTTGGCCACAGCCGAGAAGTGTTTGCATAAAATTAATGGGAAACCCCTTCCAGGAGCCACACCTGTAAGGACACTTAGATAATGATGATGTTGCCATTTTTATTCTCATCATAACTATCATTTATTGAATTCTTACTGTATATGTACATCATCTTATTTAATCCTATGAATCCCTACTGTATGTGTACCTTATTTTATTTAATCCCATAATAGCCCTGAACAGTAGGCATTGTTATCTTTGACAGACTAGGAAACTGAAGCTCAGGGAAGTGGAATAACTTGCTCAAGGCAACACAGGTGGTAGTAAGTGGCAAAGCCAGGATGCAGACTGAAGATTGGTTGACTCTGAAATCCATGCCCTTTCCACTCACTCTGTACCGCTGCCTCCCTTAATGGAAGACTTGAAACTAGACCTCTTGCCTGATTGAGAAAGTAGAACAGGCTGGCAGTAGTGAGGACACATTTCAAGAGAGTTACATTCTGCTCTTCCCACAGTTACTTAGCTTACAGCTGCACCAAGCTGGCACACCTGGGCTCATAGAACCATGGAGCTGGCAGTGCCCTTAGCGGTCATCCGTGCAACCCCCTCATTATATACAGGAGAAAAAGCTGAGGCTTAGAGAGGGGGAGATGTTTTGGCCAAGGTAATTTATTTCAGTTTTTTTCAAATATTGTTCGACTCTCAAAACTCCTTTCTCTGTTTTAGTTTGTTTGTTTTTAAATTTCCAGGCCAAACGTTTTAAACTGAACTATGCCACTTATGGAAAACAACCGGATAACAGGTAAGTACAGAGTAGCCCTAAAGTAGCTTCAAGCCCCAGGAAAAATGTCTAGGTAGACACAAGATCTATCACATCACTATGCCAGCCACAACCAAAGAGGAGAATGGGGGCTGAGTTTAACTCCACCTTGCCTCCTTCCTGAAGGTCAACACCTTCCCATTCCCCATTGGTGGACCTTCCCGGCATGCTTCATATTGAGACCCATGTCTTCTCAGTATTTAGTCCCTCCCCTGGCCTTCCACCCAATTACTGCCCACAATGCTGAAGTTTTATTCCATGAGAACTGACCTGGACCTGGTGGTGCACTATAAATTGAGCATTTCAGGTTGCTGTTTGAAAATTTTAAAACAATGTATCAAAAACTTTAGAAAGATTTGTATGCATTGACCCCATAATTCTGCCTCTCAGAATTTATTCATGATGTGTGCAAGATTAGCCTCAGAAGTGTTAATTGAAATACATATAATGTCACCCCAATAAGTCTAACAATAAAAATGAATTTAAAAAAAAAATACATATAATGGGTAAAACTGGGAGAAAACTGAATAATTTAATAATAGGGAAGTGGTTTAAATTACAATATGTTCA
The DNA here is from genome assembly GCA_004026885.1 of Lyroderma lyra. Classification (NCBI taxonomy): domain Eukaryota; kingdom Metazoa; phylum Chordata; class Mammalia; order Chiroptera; family Megadermatidae; genus Lyroderma; species Lyroderma lyra. The sequence goes on from PVJL010002891.1 coordinate 121,615, forward strand.
TTAATTGGAGTGCTGTGTAGCCATTCAAAGTCATGTTGTAGCAGAATACTGAGATGTCAAGATGTTGGTGATGTTAAAAATGGGGGAAAATGCTAGAAACAAAATTAATCCTACCCAGTTTTTGTAAATTCAAAAGCAGAAGTCAAAGAAAAAAGACAGAAGTATGTATCAGAGTGTTCATAGTGATTACCTGTGAGTGGGTGGGTTATTGGTGATTTTATTTTTCCTTGTCCTTTTATGTGTTCTGATTTCATATAAGGAATATGTACTAAACTTGGAATAAGAAGATGGTTTTTTTAAGAATTGTTTTAGGGGTTCCCTGGTGGTATAGTGGCTAGGCTTTGGCGCTTACAACACTGCGGCCTGGGTTCAATTCCCAGTCAGAGAACTACCAAAAAAACAAAAACAAAAAAGGAATTGTTTTAGATTGGGAGTTGGCAGACTATGGCCTGATTTGTATCACCTGTGAGCTAAAAATGGTTTTTTACAGTTTTTTTTTTTTTTTTTTTTTTTGTGGTTCCCTGGCTGGGAAGGTTTTTACATTTTTAAAGGTTTATGAAAAGACAAAAAAGCAACAGAGATCATAGGTCCCCCGCAAAGCCTAAAATATATACTATTTGATTCTTTACAGAAAAAGTTAGCTGACCCCTGTTCTAAAATTTGGGGGATTTCATTTTAGCTAGTCTCTTTTTTTTCTGCATTCATTCATTTATTTTTCTCTCTTTCCATCACCTTATATTTAGCTTCCCCTCCCTCCTCTCCCACCCTCAAGCTAGTCTTTAGGTCTTTGAAAGACAAAGTCCAATTCTCATTCTCTCTTTCGCCATTTAAGTTAAAAATATGCAATGAATATAGGATGTCTAGTTTTATCTTGTGAGCATCTCTGACCCTGTCCCCCCATCTGCAGTCATGTAATTCTTGAAGCCAGACAGGCTTTGTGTAGTGGGTGAAGGACTTGGGTGGGCCAGGGGACTACTGTACCTCTCCTGCCAGGACTGCCCAGTGAAGCAAATTAGGATCTGCTTACGGACCTATCAGATGTGTTGTTCCCTAAGAGAGCCCAGGAGAGACCAACCTGGAATGGGCCAAAAGTTTCTCAGAACAGAGGTTTTGGTCTTGATCTCTGAATATTGTTCTCTTCTCTCAGCCCTGAGTACTCCCTCTTTGTGGGGGACCTGACCCCAGATGTGGATGGTGGCATGCTGTATGAATTCTTCGTCAAAGTCTACCCATCCTGTCGGGGAGGCAAGGTTGTTTTGGACCAGACAGGCGTGTCTAAGTAAGGCCTTACCTGTTACTGATGCCTACCCTGTTAGTTTCAGCATTTTCCTCACAGATGGAGGTGTTACGGAGAGGCCAGGTAGCACAATGGTTAAAAGCACTGGCTCTGGAGCCAAACTGCCTAGTTTGAATCCTGGCTCCAATACTGGCCAGGGATAATGCAGTAGACAAGTTACTCTGATCCTATTTTCTCTTCTGTAAAACAGGACTGATTAATAGTATTTGCTCATAAGGGTGAGTAAGGATTAAATAATGTGGTATAAATAAAGCAATAAGAAAAGCTTTATAGATATTTGCTATTTTATTTATTATTGTTACTTCAGAAGTGGAAGAATCCCAAGAAAGGCTCATTCTTGATCAGAATAGTAGTTAAAAGCTCAGGCTTTGGGAGTCTGATGGACCTAGATTTGAATTCTGCGTCTCCTATGACTTTGGACAGGTTCTTAAACCTCTCTGAACTTTGATTCCCTCTTCATCAAATCATTGGACCGTTTGATGAACTAACCCCGAGAAAATGCTCACCACAGTGCCTGGGAAATAAGAAGTGCTCATTAAATATTAGCTATCATTTACTTATTCCCCCAAGTAGAATATAAGTTCAGGAGATCACAAGCTTTGGCTGCTTATGACTAGAGTCCCATTGCCTAGTGCAGTACCTGGCATACAGAGAAGACTCAGTAGTATTTGCTGAATGAACTTTTATAACAGTTACTCCTGCTGTTAGCATAGTGGCAATAGTACTTTCTAGTAGATTGGGAGGGAAGCTACTGTTTGGGTAGGAGCCCCATCAGTGAAGGTATGGAGAGAATGTTGACTGAAAGCAGAAATTCCTACAGATTGCAGAATCCTCCAGTATTTGAGTCTTGCGTTGCTCTGTGGCATGCCTTCCTTGACGGGGCTCTCACCCCTGCCCACACGGTTTGATGGGCTCTCTCCCTTCTCAGCCCCTTTGCCATTCTTAGACTTTACCTTCATCCCATTTGTGATCTATATAGTATGTGTTTCTTTTCCTGCAGGGGCTATGGTTTTGTGAAATTCACAGATGAACTGGAACAGAAGAGAGCCCTGACAGAGTGCCAGGGAGCAGTAGGACTGGGGTCTAAGCCGGTGCGGCTGAGCATGGCAATTCCTAAAGCGTGAGTCCTGCGCTTGCAGGGAGGTAGAGGGCCTGTGGACTGTCCCCCACCTGGACATTCCTCACCTGTTTGTTGATGATCAGGGCATCCACATGCTGCATAGCAGGCTGCAGGGAGATTCAGTTCAGCTCACAAATAAGGAATGCCTGGTATTTGCCAAGCCACAGCCTGGCCTTATGTGTTAGAGATAAATGAACATAGCTCTGCTCCTCCAGAAACTTATAGCTGCGGAGAGAGCTATGATTGGAGGAGGCAGATACATTTAGACATTGCTGATAGCAGTGCTGGAAAATCAGTTTGGTTACACATACTTCAGGTCCTTGCTCTTTCCCCAGCAGTGCTACTGTTAGAAATTTATCCAGAGAAGAAGAATGGAGCCGAAGGAAAAAATTTACACCTAATTTTAGCCTTGTTTATATCAATGAAACCTACACACCTGTGAATATCCCTTGTTCTGGGAATGGTTAAAAAAATTAATGATCCAACCACTCTATAGAATATTATATATACATCACTATTATACCTCCATGCTGGGCAAAAAACTAGTCCAAGCAGGTTTCTTGCTCAGATGTAAGATACCTTTTCTCTGCTTAGTCTTCCATTCTTTGACCAAAGTAATAGTTCTCAGCTGGGGGCACTTTTAACCCCTAGCAACATTGGCAACATCGGGAGGTAATTTTGGCTTTCACAACTAGAGGGGAAGGTGCTACTGACATTTAATGAGTAGAGGCCAGAGATGCTCCTGAACATGCTACAATGCACAGGACAGCCCCCACAGCAGAGACTTACCTGCTCGCCTCCTTCCTCCAAAGTCAGTAATGTCAAGACTGAGAAACTCTGCTTTTAAAGTAGCAAAATATTCAGAGGTTCTTTGCGGTTTAACTGTTTTTAACACATAGAAAAATTTCCCCCTAAAATGTTATTTGTTCTGAACTCTTATATATATTAAAATGTTTTTGTTTGTTTGTTTGTTTTTGTTTTGTTTTGTTTTTTTTGGTACGTGGATAGTTCCCTGGCTGGGAATTGAACCTAGGCTGCAGCGCTGAGAGCAGCAGTGACGAAGCCTTAAGCCACTACACCGCCAGGGAACTCCATACTAAAATGTTAAGGCTTTGGCCCTCTCAACACTGCGGCCTGGGTTCAATTCCCAGCCAGGGAACTACCAAAAAACAAAAAAAAGAAATTTCCTTATTACCCTAAAATAACTGATTATAATTCTGAGTTCTTTTCCATGTTTCTCCATAGGCATCTATGATATATGGCTATACGATGTTGGACAATTAATTTCAAAAACTCAACCTAGAAAAAGTGCTACATACCTCACTGCTGAATATCACTGTGGTCACCTTCTAAGTACTCCCCTTGGGAAGCTATGCACCGACGCCAGCCCCTAGTCCACCCTTTAAAGCAATTTTGGAACTCTTTTTCTGTAATGGCCTTCAGAGCTGTCCTCATTGCTAAGGTTATGACACCTTACCAAGTTGTTTGTACCGTGCTGCCAACATAAGCACACGGTAGCAAGTTCGTGAACTTAATTGTCAGATTTTGGATCCGATGACAGCTCTAATGGCCTTTCCAGAAAAAGTTCCAAAACTGCTTTGAAGGGTGGACTAGGCGCTGGCGTTGGTGCATAACTTTCCAAAGGGAGTACTTTGAAGGTGACCGTAGTGATATTCGGCTGTGAGGTATGTAGCACCTCTTCTAGGATGAGTTTGTGAAATTAATTGTCCGACCACACACACACGCATACGCTACATGTGGGTCAGTTTACATGTGGTAGATTTATTTCTTTTTTCATTTTTAATTATAACAAAGCTGATTTTCCCCCAGTTTAGACAGTATACACACTCTTCCGTATAGTTCCACAATCATCATATTTTTAACAGCTTCAGGGTATCCTTTTGATTGTATATTCTGCGTAGCACTTCCTTTGATGTTGTCTCTGGTTGTTTCTGATGTGTCATTAATACCATTTATTCAGTCAACAATAACTGAATCCCTACAACTCTGTGGGCTGTATCCTAGACAAGAGAAACGAAGTCCCTTCTGCAAGGAGGTTATATTCTGTCTAGTTCTTCCTTGAATGTTGCTCTTGGTATTTGGTGCCTACCTCTGGGGAGGTACCCTTAGGCACTAGAAACAGAGAGAGATAAGAGTTTTCTTTGAGATCTAGACTGTAAGAGCCAAATTTGTAGAAAGACCAGGAATATACAGCCATAGGCTAGGGAGTCTATGCCAGCCATTACCTGAACATCCATAGAAACATCCATGGAAGGAGAGTCATGGAGGCAAAAAGTTGTCACTTTTGGGCCTGGCCCTGGGCTGGAGCGAGAGTCTCTGTCATAGAATTTCATTGAGCCACCCTGTTGGGGGTAGGGGAGTGATTGAATGTGGAATCTGTCTAATTGCTCTGGCTGAATCCTGCCCACCAAGCAGACATTGAACTTGTGAGAAACTTGGGAAGAGTTCATTCAGACTTGAAATATTTGTGGTTCCTTTGACAGGGATTTCTATGGTGGTTCAATTACTTATGACTTTCCTCTCTGGCTCCACTGTGGAGATAGAACGCACCAATCATGATGACGTAGTGCGTCCCACACTGTGTGACAGTTACTCTTCTTATAAACCAGCAGTCACAGCAGTGTCAGCCTCTCCCTCCTGCATGTGTTTGGTGTGCACTTACAAGAAACTCTTACAATGACTCTGGAAGAGTATTGTTATGTTTTGAGCTTGGGTTATCTTCTTTTGATTCCTCTCAACTCGGACTGCTGGTCATACCAGGCCTGTTTCGTAAACCTACTCACACATGGTTTTTTATGTTTTTGAAAGCACTGGATCCTTTGCAGACTTGACATTCTGTCTTTGTTTAGCAGCAGCTGGGGCAGCTGTGCAGGCAGGATAAGAAAGCTTTCCACTGACCCTGGTCCTTAACCCTGATTGGCAAATGCAGGGTATAGGAGATTGGCAAGATGTCTTGAGTTTATCAGGCCAGATGCTATATGTGATGCTGTTAAGAGGATGATCCTTGGTGTTACATTTGGCTCCCATCCTGGGGGTGGCCTTCTCATCTGTATTATAGGAATAATAAATAAAAACTCTAGCATAGGTCCATACAAGACTTAAAATAGGGGACCATATAAGAAAGCAATTGACGCAACTCCTGAGTAACTACTGCATAAGTGGTAGCTATGACTGTAGTGATGACATGGCTACTGAAGCACCTCTCTTATTTTTTTTTGTGGAGGAGAGGTGATTAGATATTTTGTAGTTTGAAATGCTTCTAGATCATCCTATCCAGATTCTTCAGGCCATGTTTTCCTGAGCCTTTGTGGCTGACAGAAGCAGCCCCCCAGATCTTGAGAAGAAAAGTCAGTACTAAAGGTTTGATAAGAGAGACAAACCTAACCTTTGAAAGCTCCTATCTTTAAAGCATAGGCTCAAGAGCAAGACTGTTTGAATCACTTCTTAGCTGTGTGACTTTGGACTATGTAACCTCTCTGTACCTCAGTTTCCTCATCTGTAAAATAGGAATAATATATATTTATTGCACAGAATTGTTGTGGGGATTAAATGAAGTTAATCTGTGTAAAGATTAGAATAGTCCCTTGCCAATTAATAAGTGTTTTGGAAGTGTTTGCACACATTCGTTTATTTTTGGTTCTTTCTTCATTTAAGGAGTCGTGTGAAGCCAGTGGAATATAGTCAGATGTACAGTTATAACTACAACCAGTATTATCAGCAGTACCAGAACTACTATGCCCAGTGGGGCTATGACCAGAACACGGGCAGCTACAGCTACAGCTATCCCCAGTATGGCTACACCCAGAGCACCATGCAGGTAACTATGCTTTGGCAAGTCACCTCTCTTGGGTTATGTCACCTTTTAGAAACGTAGGTCATTCTCCAGGATGGAATTGGTAATGACATGAACTGAGCTTCAGGGAAAAAATGGAGAAAGATGAAGCAGTCTAGTACCTCTTGTTAAAAATAAGCCATCAGAGTCAAGGGCAGAATTTCACCATCCTTCTCACCGACCTCTCTGGTTTCTTGACAGACATATGAAGAAGTTGGAGATGATGCATTGGAAGGTAAGAAAAGAGTCCATCACTCTCTGTCAGCCATTGGATAGTGATTGGTTTGTGACTGGCACTTTGCCTTCAGCGAGATGCTGAAGTTTTGCAAAGTGAATTCTGCCTGGAGGAACTTACATTTTAATGAGAGAGCCAGTGCATACATAATTAAGTAAGGGTGTGTCACTCAGAGGTGTGAGTACAGGTTTCTGAGTGAGGCAGAAGCAGTCTTTAAGGGAGAGAGCTGGTCACTCCCTAGATGAGTAAGTAACATTCTACCCTGGGATGCAGGTCTTTAGCAAAAAATATTATTGCCATATATTTGTTTAACAGTTTGTAAAATTCATTTTTTTATTTAATTTTAATTTTTTCTATATAAAATTGCATGTTTTTCTCATTTTCAAATAATAGTTATGATTGAAATTTTGTAAAACAGTCAAGTATTATGAAGTAACTGAAAACCCCAATGCTGCTACATAACAGCCATTGTTAATTTTTCTAATTAAAAGCATTTTTTTGTCATTATGATTGAATTTAACAGAAGAAAAACAAAAGTAAAACTAAAGGAATTGCTAACCTTCAAACAAATGATTTTTAAAATGTGATACTAATACTTAAAGGATTCTCTAAGGTTAGAAAAATTATGAAAAACAATTAAAAATTTTTTCAATGTATTTTTGAACAAATACTAAATTTAAGTTTTAAAGAAGTAAAATTTAAAGTTGTCATAAATTATTAGGTCTCCCGAGAGGGAAGCACACAAGGCCAAAGTAAAGCAAAACAAAGCAATTTATTTGACTGTCAGGATGCTGGGTGCAGATGGGCTTCAGCCGGAGAAAGACAGTCAGCCTAGAGGGGAGGGAGTGTGGCTCACTTAAGGGTCAGGGCAGCTGAGGGGGTAGGTCTCAATCTTGTAACAGCCAGGTCATCAGGAATTTGGTCCTGGGGGGAGACACTCTGTTCTATAAGTCTGCGGTTATCCCATTCCTGGAACTTGGTGCTGTTTTCATCCATTGACTTTCTCATCCATTGTGTCCATTGAACCATGTCTGCCATACACCTTAGCAGAAGTTTTAGTAAAAGAAAAATGGAATCCTCATTGTTCAACCTAACAGAAATCAGAGTTGATTTCTAAGTAAATAAAAATTTTTTTTGTTTTATTTTTATTTATTTATTATTTTTTTTTGCTTTTTGGTATGTGGGTAGCTCCCTGACTGGGAATCGAACCCAGGCCACAGCGCTGACAGCGCCAATGCCGAAGCCTTAAGCCATTACACCATCAGGGAACTCCATAAAAATTTTTTAAGGTACAAAAAGACTCAAAAGATTAAAATCTAAGTCTATTTTAAGGATTATTCTTCTAGAGACAGTCATAGGGAAAATGTGACCTATAAGCAAAATAACCTTTTTTGGGGGGCGGGGTAGCTCCCTGGCTGGGAATCGAACCCAGGCCATGGTGTTGAGAGCGCCGAAACCTAACCACTACACCACCAGGGAACCCCCAAAATATTCTTTAAAGGAAACATCACCTTCAGACAGAGAACAAAAGTGTCTGCTTCATAGCATTTTAAAGCACTTGCACATGTGTGCTTTCAAGTCATTTTAGCTCCAGTGACCTTGGGGAGTGGGCTGGGTAGAACATAGGCACTCCAGTTGACAAATGGGGAACTGGTGGCCCATGTGATTACTTCAGGGTCACAGAGTGAGTTAGGGGCAAAGTCAGGCCTGGAGTCCTTGTCTTTTCATATTCAGTCTCTGGGTCTTCTTCCCACAAGGAAATGCTGCCTCCTTTTTAGAGATAATAAACCTGATTATACTGATATCTGTGTATAACTCCACAGAATTTTCTAATCTCTTTCTCATCCACTAGTAATATAATAATAGCTAACAACATATTTTGTGCTAAGCACTGCTACCTGTCAACATTATGATAGGTAGGTACCATTATAATCCCCTTTCTACCATTATAATTCCCCTTCTACAGAAAAGAAAACTGAGGGTTAGTTAATAATAGCTAACAGTTAGAGGTTTATATGTGCCGGACACTGTTCTAAGCACCTTACTTGTATTAACTCATTTAACCTTCAGTTTGAGGTAGTACCACAATTATCTTAATTTTATAGAATAGAAAACTGAGGGGGGGCTTCCATGGTGGTGTGTAGCTAGGCTTTGGCACTTTCACGGCCACAGCCTGGGTTTGATCCCTGCTCGGAAGCAACCAAAAAAAAAAAAAGGAGTTCCCTGGTGGTATAGTGGCTTAAGGCTTCGGCGCTGGTGCTGTCAACATTGCGGCCTGGGTTCGATTCTCAGCTAGGGAACTACCCACATACTACAAAAAAAAAAAAAAAGAAAGAAAGAAAGAAAACTGAGGTAGAGAAGTTCATTCACTTGTTCAAGGTCAACATAGCTGCACGCTACAACTTAGTAGGAAGAGGTGAAGTCAGTTTTGGAATCCCTGCAGTCTCACCCCAGATTTAATGCTTTTTACCACAGAGTTATAACGCCTCCCATTTTAACCTAAAGACCACACAGAGAAGGACAGAGCAGGGATTACTACCTTCTTAATCAGGTCCTTGCCTTCAATGGGCCATCTTCCAGGCTGTCTTCAGAATGAAGAAGAGTTATTTTATGTGTACCCATAGACTTCAGAACCTGCAAAGGCCTGCCCTTGATCCAGCCCTTTACTGATCCCATAGCTGTTACCTACACTGAATGGAGGATTCAAGCTGGTCCTGCTTTCTGTTAACAGTTTCCATATGAAGTCTCTGTAAATGCTCAAAGCTTCAACTCCTATAATTTAAATTAAAGTTACAAGAGAAAGAAAGATCCCTCTGGTTGTAGGAATGGGCTAGTACAGTAGATTCTCAGTTAACCAACACCCATAGGGATTGGTACATGCCAGATAAATGTACTTATGTGAAAAGATTCAGCACTGATTGGTTTGGGAAGGGAGATAGACTCTAAAAAAAGAGCAGATGAGAAAGCTGGAAATAACTTAGAAAAGAAACACAATTGGCCTGTCAACCACAGGGAAATAAAGTTTGTATCAGTCAAGGTTCTCCAGAGAAACAGAGCCATAGGATATATATGTATATCTGTAAGGCAGGCAAGCAAGCTGGAAGCTCAGGCAGGATTTCTATGTAAACAGTCTTGCAGCAGGTTTCCTTCTTTGGGAAACTTCAGTTTAGGCCTTCAGGCCTTCAGCTGATTGGGTAAGTCCCACCCACCTTATGAGGGATAATCTCTATTTAATAATCACTGATTGCAGATGTTAATCACATCTACAAATCTCTTTATAGCAACATCTAGACTGATGTTTGACCAAACAACTGGGCACCATAGCCTAGCCAAGTTTACACATAAAATTTAATCATCACATTATCAATAATAAATACAAATTAGGATATACTGTTTCCATAAAAAGTTAATTCTTACAATGTTTACATCCTTTAATTTAGTAATTTTTCTTGAAAGACTTTTATCCCCAATGAAAATAATCAGTACAGATAAAATATCCAGTGGAGGAATTGTTAAACAAATGGTACTTTTTTTAATTGAGTATAATTGACATACTTTTGTATAATATAGTTATATTTGTATTATGTATGTTTCAGATGTACATGATTCAGTATTTGTATATATTGCAAAATGATCACCACAGTGAATCTAGTTAACAGTCACCATACTTACTTAGAGTTGTCCCAGCACCATTCATTGAAGACTGTTCTTTACTCATTGAATTGTCTTGGTATCCTTGTCGAAAAGCAGTTTATTATAAATGTGTAGGTTTGGTTTGGGCTCTTAATACTATTCCATTGATCTATATGTCTGTCCGTAGGCCCCTGCCAATGTATTACTGTAGCTTTGCAGTCAGTTTTGAAATGGGGAAGTGAATCCTTGAACTTTTTTTTTTTTTTTAACTTTGTTCTTAAGATTGTTTTGGCTATTCTTGAGTCCCTTGAATTTCCATTTAAAATTTATGATCAGCTTGTCATTTTCTGGTAGAGATTACATTGAATTTATAGATCAATTTGGGGAATTTTGCCATTTTAAAATTGTCTTCCAATCCAAGCACTTTGTTTATTTAGGTCTTTTTCAGTTAGTTTTAAAATGTTTTAATGATGGGCGCATTTGTGTGTATGCATTCTAAACCAACATAAGAGTGATTTTTTTTAACTGTGAAAGATAACACACACATGGAAAAGTACATAAAGCACATGTGTAGTTTAACATGTAATTATAAAGCAGTTGCTTGTGCAGCCTACATTTGGGTCAAGTAGAACATTGCCAACCGCCAGAAGCCATCCTTCCCTCAACCACAGTTCCCAACTTCTTGTAACCATTTTCTTTTCTCTTTAGTTTTATCACCTAGGTGGGTAGCCCTAAACAATCGAGTTTAGTTTTGTCTATTTTTGACCTTCGTATAATGCAGTCATACTGTGTCTACTTTCATTCATCACTCACGTATTTGTGAAATCTGTCCAAGTTGTGTGCAACTAAGGTTCATTTTCAATGCTATGTAATATTCTAATAGTACTTTGGACTTACTTTGATCAGATTTTCCAAACCCAAAATTGAGATAAGATCCAAACCAGAAAATCCAAGGCATGTGATGGCTGGATATAGGTGTAGCTTTATAACAGCCACCATTGAATACTAACTACACGTAAACATTATCCAAGCATATTGTCATTTTCATCCTCACAGGGACCCTGCAAGGCAATATCAGCCTCTATGAGGGAGGAGGGAACTCTGACAGAAGTCCTGGGGGGAGTAGGGAACTGAAGGCTGAACACTTTGCCCTTTGCTGCTTCCTAAATGTCCTTCTCTTCTAGACCCCATGCCACAGCTGGATGTGACTGAAGCCAACAAGGAGTTCATGGAGCAGAGTGAGGAGCTGTATGATGCACTGATGGACTGTCATTGGCAGCCCCTGGACACAGTGTGTTCAGAGATCCCCGCCATGATGTAGCCAGGACAAAGAAAAAGCCAGAACAGACTATGTGAGGGACACAAGAGACTCCTTTAAAAAGAAATTGAAGAACTTTTACCTTTTTGGAAATGTTTTGTATAAGATTTTAATAATCAAGTTTCCTGAGATTATTAATATTACTGCAATACTGCTGCCTTCATTTGATGAGTCACTTGTTTGAAAATCAAGGGGCCAACCATTGAAGAGGGCTGAACAAGGTTCATTTGTCTTTGAACAACAATCATTTATCCAGGTAGTTTTCCATCTTGGAAAAGAAAAGTGGAATTATTACTAACCATATGAATCAGTTAACACCAGGGACTCTTCTCAGATGACAGGCACTTAAGTCCTTAAGGTTTTCTGGAATCAATGCAACAGTTACCTGCTATATGTCAGATGGTGATCAGTTTCATGTGCCATTCAGTTGCCCCTCCAAGATTTAAGTCTAGCCACTAGATTATTCCAACAGGAAAGTAGTTGCAAGGGCCAGTGTATACATCACCTGTGATTATTTTCCAAATCAGAAAATCCCATTTTCCAACTTACATTGTCATCTCAGGGGCCCCTCTGATAAAGTCTGGGTCTATGCTAGAAATCATCTGATCTGTTTTGTGCTAGAGGAATTTGGGAAGATGGCAAGGGACCTACAGTGGTCCCAGCATTAACAAAATCAAAGGTCACTGTTTCCACCTAATATCTGTTGGGAAAATCTCCTGGGGCTGAGACTGAAAAAAGAAGCTGACAACTCCAGCATCACACTGAGTTTATTAAGGAAACAACACAAGAGACCACCCTCCATGCTGCAGGGCCAGATGAATGAATATAGGGAACCCACCAGTTGGGGAAAATGCCTTGCATGCTTGCTGGTGGGGCAAAATGCTGTATGCCCCACTAGGTAGCTTCCAAATTACTGTCTCAAGAACCAGCAGGTGGAAGGGTTTAAGGAGATTTACTGTCCTGGGTTCATGAACAGTCTCCAAAACATGTCTTTTAGCTTGCCTCTTCTCATAGAGCTTCTCTCCTGAAAAGGAAGTATAAATCAGTGTGTTAATATTGTCCCAATTAATCAATGCCACTCACAGGTATTTCCCTAAGGCTGGTCTCAGTCCCATATCCGCATTTATCATCCATAGATGTCCACTCAGATTAGGTTTCATCCTGGACCAGTCACCCTAAAAAAATACCCTAAGCTAGATGGAACTAGTTTCTATCCAATCCACCTCCTATTCTCCCCCTGTGGAAGGGTTAAGATTTCGTTGGTTTGAGGTTACCCCAAACAAACCACTTGCTGCCAAAAGCACAGGGCTATCGCCTCTGCTATATTCTACTCAGCAGAATGTGCACTCAGACTTTAGTGTGGGCAAATCCAATAGACCAAGTCACCCAGTGAACATTTTTCTTCCCTGGCCAACAACAGCTAACAAATACAGTACACAGGCAGGTGGAAATGATGTATTTAAAAGCTGAGATTTTTTTACGTAGACCTGAGTAGCCTTATATCTATTTGCTACACTTATTGGGGTTCATAACAGTTAAGCACTACCTGAAGCTCCAAGGAAGTTGTGATAAAGGTTCATGCACCTTATCCAACTTTGTAGATCCATAATCGCACAGATGAAGACAGCTTATTGGTGACAAACTGTAAAAAAGGAGGACACTCAATCAAGAGGCAAGAAAGCCATTGATAAATCCCTCCATAACATAGAAATACTAGTCAGCAACCACAAGTTGCCCAGAGCTTAATATACATCCTCCTTTTAAACCTAAGATTATCCTATTTTAAAAGGTAGGAGAAAACAAGTTCAAAGAGAATTCAACCCTGTTTGAAACTAGCCCACATGCTACATAGCAGACTACAAGCACTGCAAGGCCAGCTTCAGTATTTCTTTTCCTCCTTTTACGACCACCAAGACCGGTGTTCAGATCTGATGGGAAAGGGAACCAGAGGATCAGGCTGTCCAGCATCTAACTTTACCTTATTCTAAAGCACAAGACAGCCACAACCTTGTATCAGGTTCTTCAGTATCAGATACTGCCAGGAAACTTGGGGGCAACCTGCAGGAAAAAAGGGTGAAAACTCTAAACCAAAAAGGTGATTCAATATACCCATCTACATGGATGTTATTGGGAACACCTGAACTCAGGTGGAAGGCTTCCCGGCCAGTTCCTGAGGTGGGTTATAGGAAAGGCGAGTGGCAGCTGCAGGTATAAGGTTGACCTGAACTGTCAAAGTCTCTCCAGGTTGTTCTCGCATGCAGTTGGAGATCCCATGGCTACAACCAGCCACAGCCCTTGGAAACATGCTGTACTGCTCCACCAGGTAGCTCCCAAATTACTCTCCAAGAAACCTACCAGGTCCTGAGGTTGCGGTTCCAGTACTGTCACAACCCCCCCGAGTCCTCACGAGAAAGCAGCTTTAGTCATCCTGCAGTCTTCATCTGGCACAGCTAAGATGAGAATACAAATTGTCCTGAGTGATCTTACTCTTCCCTTTGTTTGGTCTTCTAAATCAAAAGCTTGACTGGTCTTTAGTCCTAGTACTGATGCCTTAAGCTTCTGAGAGCAATGCCAAGATCTCTGCCACTTGCCACTAGATTTTCCCATTACAGATGTCCAACCCACTCCCATCTGCCCCTCCATACTGTCTTGGCCTCAACAAGCTACTTCTCAAGCCTACTGTGTTAACTCTATACCAAAGACCCCATCACTTAAACTTGTCTTCTAGCCTCTGGAAAGACATCAATTTTATAAGGATTTATACCTGAGAAATATCAGGTACAAAAGGAACTGTCTTTTCCTGAAATGTTGCCAATCTGTTACAGCAAACAGAACGACGACCGTCAAAGAAAACTGTCACTGTGGGCTCCTTTTTGACCACAGCAGCTATGTGGAAGCAGCTGCAGCTTCGATAAGGGCCATGGGGCAATTAATTCATATCACATGACAGCCCTAACTGCTGCACAGCCCTCAGACTCACCTGTATCTGGTGCATCATTATTGCCTACTGAAATTCACCTACCAGGGCATTTTGAAGCCCAAAGAAAGACATCCTATAGGTCCCATTACCATTTGTATGCTATGTACCAGTGTTTTGTTTCAAAGATCATTTTATTATTCCCACATTACAGATAAGGCCAATTAAGTTTCTTGCTGAAGGTCACCTATTTAGAAAGTGACAGAACTGGGATTCAGAATAGGGCCTAAATGACTCTAAAATCCGTACTCCTGATAACCTTGTGCTTATATTCAGCAAGGTGACCTTAACATGTGTCGTGCAGCCAGATAATTTAGTTGAAGTCTTTTTTTTTTTTTTTTTTTTTTTGTATGTGGGTACTTCCCTGGCTGGGAATCGAACCCAGGCCGCAGCGCCGACAGCGCCAGCGCCGATGCCCTAAGCCACTACACCACCAGGGAACTCCCAGGGTGAAGTCATTTGCCCTCGGTCCCTCAGCAGGTAGCTGTCACAGGCAGTTTCAATTAAAAGTCCCCATGACAGCACCACGTGGCCTTCCCCAAATTAAGCCACTTCAGGCCTAGGATTATACTGTACACAGGGCGTCTGCTGGCGTTACTCACCCGTCACACCGTAGCTCAGGGTTGACCGGACCGGGGTGGGAAAAGGGTGCGGCTCTCAAGGGCTCCGGCCCCTCTTCCTGCGCATGCGGCCGACTTGTCCTTCTGGACCTCAGCACCAGCAGGCCGGGAGGCCCGGTTTCTCCGCATCGTACTCAACATTCTGTAGCCTCCAGAGGCAGCCCGACTAGTGCAGGGCCGGTGGCGGTGAGGTTAAGTACGGCGGATCTGGTGGAAGATGGTAGCGGATAGACCACTTCCTAGCAGCATTACGGAGGAAAGCGGCGAGAAAGGACTCGGGGGTGCCGGAAGGAGGTTTATATAGGTCCCGGCTCTCGCGGCCGCGCCTTACGATTGGAGCAGCGCATTGCGCAGACCTCTGGGAGTTGTAGTCCGTTTGCCCTCCGGCGCGAGGCGGTGTGATCGGCTCCCAGCTCGACGTACGTATGAGCCCCCAACCTTTTCCCAGGGAATGGAGGAACCAGGTAAATGGCCTTTTCAGGGTTGGAAGAGGCTCTTTCGTCTTCAGCACTCACTGAACGTCGTTTGCGAAGCACTGGGCCTACAAATGAATCAGACTCGGCGTGCTCTTTAGAGTTCAGTGTGGGGAGTTCCCTGGTGGTGTAGTGGCTTAAGGCTTAGGCGCTGGCGCTGCCAGCGCTGCGGCCTGGGTTTGATTCCCAGTGAGGGAGCTACTGACATATCAAAAAGCAAAAAAAAAAAAAAAAAAAAAAAAAAAAAAAAAAAAAAAAAATAGAGTTCAGTGTGGCAGGATTTTCAAAGCTCGGAAAGAGCTCTGCTCAGACCGCGTGGGCATGAGGAGGAGCAGAGACTTGATTGGGTTTCGGGGAAGGGCTCTATGGAGTGAGTCTTGGAGAGGAGTCTTGGGAGGGCATCTTAGGAAGAGGCGATTGATTACTCAAAAGATGAATGCATTATTTGTTTAAGGCTTGTCTCTTCAGCTAATAAATAACTTTTGTGAGTCCTTACTAAGTAAACAACGTTCGATTATTTCCATTACTTTTCATAACAACCCTATGTATAGGTATTATAAGGAAACTGATTACACAACTAGCAACTGAGGTAAGGTCTGAAATCTGGGAGTACACCTCAGGAGACCACACTTATATTAACTATCATGTGCATGGTTTGTCCGTTGAATGAGTAAGCGTCAACATACAAACAAATAATAGTTGTCAAGGGAGTTCCCTGGCGGTGTAGTGGCTTAGGGTTTTGGCTCTGATGCTGTCAGCACTGCAGCCTGGGTTCGATTCCCAGCCAGGGAGCTACCCGCATACCAAAAAGCAACAACAAAAAATAATAATAATAATAGTTGTCAAGAAGTAAGCACCTATTCTTTGCTTAATCTGTTCATAAATTTTTATCCCTACATACACTTTAAAAAGTAGATACTGCTATTTTCCCCATTTTATAGAGAAGGCAACAGACTGAGAGGGTAATAAACTTTCTGATGACTTCCAAATGTTTCTCTAGCCGCACTTTTCTCCCGCATTCCAGACCTTAAAAGTCCTGCTCTTCCTGAAATCTACACTAGGATGTTTACTTTTTTTCCTTATTTATTTTTAGTTTTCAATTATATTTGACCTACAATATTATATTGATTTCAGGTGTACAGCATAGTGATGAGACATTTATATAATTTACAAAATCCTCATTCTGATACATCTAGTTCCCATCTTACACCATATATAGTTATTACAATGTTATTGACTATATACCCTATGCTACACTTTACATCCATGTGACTATTTTGTAACCATAAATTTGTATTTCTTGATTTCTTTCCCTTTCACCCAACCCTCCCACACTCCTCTCATCATCCCAACAAATCTAGTACTTACCTAATGCCACTCATAATTATTGCAACATTATCGACTATATTCCCATGTTATACCCTATATCCCCATAACTATTACTTTGTAACCACCAAACTGAACTTCCCAATCTCTTCCCCTTATTGCACCTCCTCCCCCAAACTTCTTCCCATCTGGCAACAAACCAAATGTTGTCTATATCCATGAATCTCTTCCTGTTCCATTTATCTATTTTCTTCTTTGGATTTCACCTATAAGCAAAGTCATCTTGCATCTGTCTTTCTGTTTGAAACTCCACTCAGTGCAATACCCTTCATGTCTTTTGGTTGGAGCATTTAATCCATTTAAATAGAAGATAATTGTTGATGTGTACTATTGCTATTTTATTGTTCATAATTTTTTTTTCTTTCATCTTAAAGCAGTCCCTCTTGTGCTTGCTTCGGCAGCACATATATTAAAGCAGTCCCTCTAACATTCCTTGTAAAACTGGTTTGGTGGTAATGAACTCCTTTAGCTTTTTCTTGTCTGAGAAGCTCTTTATTTATCCTTTGATTGTGAATGATAGCCTTGCTGGGTAGAGTAATCTTGGTTGTAGGTCATTGCTTTTCATCATATTGAATATTTTTTGCCACTCCCTTCTGGCCTGCAAAATTTCTGTTGAGAAGTCAGTTGACAATCTTATGGGAGCTCCCTTATAAGTAACTTGTTGCTTTTCTCTTGCTGCTTTTAGTATTCTCTCTTTGTCTTTAACCTTTGCCATTTTAATTATAATGTGTCTTGCTGTGGGCCTATTTGGGCCTATTTGGGTTTATCTTGTTTGGGACTCTCTGTGCTTCCTGGGCTTATATGTCTGTTTCCTTCACTAGGTTAAAGAAGTTTTCAGTCACTATTTCTTCAACTAGGTTCTCAATTTCTTGCTTTCTAGCTTCTCCTCTAGTACTCCAATGATAAGAATGTTGTTGCACTCGATGTTGCCTCAGAGGCCCCTTAAACTGTTCTCACTTTTTAGTGTTCTTTTTTTTTTCCTCTTCTGACTGGATGTTTTCTACTACCTTGTCTTCTAATTCACTGATTCAATCCTCTGTTCCATCTAGTCTGCTAGTGATTCCTTTTACTGCATTCCGAATTTCAGTTATAATATTCTTTTTTTTATTTTTATTTTTTTTAATAATGTGGGTAGTTCCCTGGCTGGGAATCAAACCCAGCCTGCAGCATTGACATCGCCGAAGCCTAGCCACTACACCACCAGGGAACTCCTCAGTTATAGTATTCTTAATTTCAGACTGGTCCTTTTTTATGCTTGCTATCTCTCTGTTGAAGTGTTCACTAAGTACCCTGAGCATCCTTAAAATATCATTTTGAACTCTGTATCTGATAGGTTGCTTGTTTCCATCTTGTTTAGTGCTTCTTCTGGAATTTTCTGTCATTCTTTTATTTGAGACATATTTTTTGTTTCCTCATTTTGGATACCTGTGTGTATTTGTTTCTGTGTATTCAGTAGATCTGCTATGCCTCCCATTATTGCTGGATAGCCTTATGTTGTTTGTGCCCTGTGGGTCCCTGGCACAGTCTCCCTGGTCACCTGGGCTGGGTGCTCCTGTAGATTCTGGTTTGATGCCAGTGCTGTGCCTGGAGTTACTCAGCAAAAGTCTCAGAGCACACCAGTGCCGGTTGCTGCCTGCCTGGGGCCTGCAGACTTAAATAGTTTTATAAGAAAGATTGCAAAAAAAGAAAGAAAGAAAGAAAGAAAGAAAGATTGCAATATGGTTGGGCTGGGGCTCACCAGACAAAATGCCGCTGACATTGGTGGAGTTGGGTGAGGTAGGGTCCCAGAAGTCAGCAGGGTGGAGTGAGTAATGCTTAACAGACCAATCAGGTTCAGATTTGGCCGTGTGGGGGTGGACACAACACAGGAAAGATGGCGTCCGTCAGATGGCTGCTTGAGAGGAGGGCACATCCAGGAAAAATGGCGACTGTCCTCTAGTCCTTTCTCCAAAGCCACATACCTCAGTCTGCTCCCTGTATGCCGTCAGTGCTCCCTGAGTCACCATCCCTCTGCTGGAGCCCAGGGTGAGTACCTGCAAGTGACTGAGTCTGCATGGGCACTTTAAGAGTATGTCTGGGTTTCCTGGAGCCTTCCATCCCAAATAGATGGCCTGAGTCCCTGTGTTTTTCATAGTTAGATGTTGTGGGGCTCTTCTTTCCAACACCCATGCTCCGGGCTAGGAAGCCTGGTATGGGGCTGGGGTCCTTCGCTCCTTTGGAGGGAACCTCCGTGGCTGAGATATCCCTCCTGAATCTCTATAGCCACTGGCGATTTGGCTCCTTTCCCATTTGCGCCCCTCCTACAAGTCTCGCTGTGGTCTCTTTTTTGTATCCTTAGTTATAAAGCTTCTGTTCAGCTAGACTTCAGATGGTTCTCCAGGTTGGTTGGTCAATAATTTAGTTGTAATTCTAATGTGTTCATGGAACGAAGCGGGCACAGTGTTTACCTACTCCAGCACCTTGGATCTCCTGGATGTTCTCAGAACATAGCCTTTCCTCCTCCAAACCTGCTCTTCCCCTTCTCAGTACCTCCTTGGAGTGACCCTGAACGCTTCTCTTTCTCTAGCATCTCATTTCCAATTCATCAGCAAATCCTGTGTCCTCCTTTAAGATGCTTCAATAATCACCATTTGTTAACCACCTCCATTGATGCTGTCATTATCATTGACCCACAAGATAGCAATAGTCTCCTAACTGGTCTCCCTGATTCTGCCATTGCACCCTACACTGGTCTGTCAGCACAGCTGCCAGAGCGTTAAAGGAGCAAACATTTTTCATTTTGGTGAAGTCCAGTATATTTGTTTTTTTCTTTTGTAGTTTGTGCTTTTGTGTCCTGTTTTTAAAACCATTGCATAATTCAAAGACATTAAGATTTCCTCCTATGCTTTCTTCTATAAGTTTAATAGTTTTAGCTTTTGCATTTAGATCTGATTCATTTTCAGTCAATTTGTGTGCATCGTGAGGTAAGAGACAAGTCTTATTTCATTGCAGACAGCCACACTACTCCTTCACTCCCTCACTTTCCCTGAGTTTCTGTTCAGATGTCTCCTCAGACCACCCTATTTTGATATAGCACCCTACGACCCTTCAAGCCATTGCCCTGTTTAGTATTTATAACACTTATTGCTCCCTGTCATCACATTATATATGTATTTATTTTCTGTCTTCCCCATTACAGTGTGAGTTCCCAAAGAACAGGAATTGTGTCTTTTTATTTTCACTACTGGTATATCAGAGACAGCCAGCACTTATTGAAATAACTACTAAGTGAATGAATGAATAAAATTTGGCCAGGCCACATCGCTAGTAAGTGGCAGTTGGAACTAAAACCCAGATCTGTCTCATGAAAATGTGCATAATCTTATCTGCTATTTTACACTGTTCTTCCAGAACTTCCCTGTGAGGTGGGTGCCATGATTTGCCCCACTCACTTAGCAGAAGGGGAAGCAGGTGCGGAAAGGAGATGAATTACCCCCAGGTCTCATAGTGAGTCTGTGACAAAATCAGCTGACATCTGGAGTCAAAGACCAGGTGCCCTCAGAGGCATGCACATGACCCCAGCCCACAGCAGAAGCGTCTGGGAGGAAGTTCAAGGAACCTGATGCTGACAGTGCACTGTCCATGTGTGCTTGACCACAAAAGCTTCCAGAAAGGCTGAGTTCAAACTGCATTTTAAGCTGTTTTCTGCCTTTCTGCCTTTGCCAAGTTACCCTTCCTCTCTGACCTCCCCAGCTCCACTTGTCGTTGGAGACATCACCTCCTCCAAGAGATCTTCTCTGACCCTGTACCTCTCTGAGTCCTGCTCTGTTGTGGTATTTGACTGACTGAATGATTGAATGAGTAGTACTTACTCATTTAACCATAAATATTTACAGAGCTCCTACTTTGTGTCAAGCACTGAGGGTACAACCATTGGTCCTTGATTTCAAGGGGCTTAAGCCTAGGAGGGAGATAGAACAGTGGACAGAAGGGAGAGAAAGAGACAGATGTAATAGTGAACAAAAGGGCATTTGACCTTACTGGCCAATCAATGAGGCACTTCCTGAGGCCTGAGGTAGGGGTTAATTAGTCCTCTGAAAAGCAGAAGAAGAAAATCCTGGCAGAGGGCTGAGAAGGTGCTGGGGGCATCTGCAGGGACCTGACACAAAAAAGCGTTTTCCAGGCTCACAGAGTGACGTGGGAAGAACATCTTGATGGAGAACTCAGCGAGGCAGGTGGAAATGGAGCAGACTGTCCTGGTTTGGGCACAGCCAGAGGGGAGGGAGGATCCCTTCCACACACGTACCCAGCCTGAGGCGCCTCCTGGTTTCCAGGTTCTCAGGCTCCTCTTGCCTACTCCAGGAGGTAGGGGGCGAGCAGAGAGGGGTTCTTTCAGATTCTGTCATACAGGTGACCAAGAGCCAGCATTACTTGAAGGCCTGAGAATATGGCTTCTCATTGATTTGTTAAGAGCTAGCCAGGAAAAAACCTGGGTATTCCCAGATCCCCAAACTGTCCAGTCAGAAACAGAGATAGCAAACCGGGCTTTGGTCTTGGTGGACTTAGAAGAGTAACCCTGAGCTGGTTATTTAACCTCCCTGAGCCCAGTTTTCTAATATATAAACATGGTCAAGGTAACAACACCTACTCACAGGGTTGAGTGAGAAGGAAATGTGATGATGATGTTTGCAACAGTGAAGACTTCCCCCATCCCACCAATTTGCTAAAACAAGTTGAAGTGGTAAAATCCACATGTTTGGGACCAGCCAGAATTCCAGCCTTGATGCCCTGGGCTGCCAGAGGCTAGGCTGGAATAGGTGAAGTGGGTCTTGGAAGCAGATGTGCCTGCCTTACCATTGTCCCTAACCCAAGTGCAACCTGACCAGTGTGTCCTGGTCCTTTTGGGACTGAATTTTGAAGTCCCTTTTTTTGTGGCACACCAAGGAGGTAATAAAGTTGGGGTTATGAGTCCCAGAGGTCCCTACTCTTTGCTGTGTGAGACAGGCCACACATCTGAGCCTCAGTCTCCTCAGAATGGACACAATGGCCCTCTCAAATGGTGCTGCCCACACAGCATAAGGAACTGACCATCTGGCCTCATAAGTGTTTTTAATAGCTGTCCAGTCCACAGGCCAGCTGCACTCCCTCTGGAATCACAGTTGTCTCTGTCTGTCCTACTTCTTTTATCTGACTGTGTCCAGTCCGTCTCTGGGCGTTGGGGCCCAGCACAGTCAGGCCAGGAGGAAGCAGTGGGGGCTGCTGAACATTGAACCTGAACAGTGAATGGCAGGTCCCAGTCCAGGGTCAATGGGGCTCCAGGAAAGGGGCACCTGGTCAGGAAGAGAGCATCTACAAACCATGAGCTTTCTGGAGTGGTGTCCCCAGGTCCAGCAGCCAGGGCCCAATTGGGGGAAGTAACTGGAGAGAGGGGCTGAAGAGAGAACCATCCCAACAGATTAATGAATGATGATGTTACCGGAAAGTGGGGTGTCCTTGTCGACACGACGTCCAGGATCTTGGTATCTATCTCGAGCAAAGAATTGAACGAGACACACACAAAAGTAAAGGGGTGAAACAAAGAGATAGTTTATTGAGGGGAAAGTACACTCCAAAGAGGTAGGAGCGGGCTCCAGCAGGAAAATGGCTCAGGAGCCCCGATGAACGAGGCTTTGGGGCTTTTATTCTGTCTTCAGGGGAGACACCTCTGGGTGTGGGGTCTCTTGATTGACAAGTCTGATTGATAGGCCTGTGACATCCCCTTTCTTTTATTGTTCCTGTCTCCTTTCCAAATTCAATTACCTCCTGTGATTGTCTTATCTTGGGGCAGGGATTACTAGTGAGGGGGCAGTATCAGGGCAGTGGCGACCATTCCAGCAGGGCAAGTCTCATGGGAGGGGCCCCGAGATCCCCCTATTCTATCTGCCTTCCTCACATTTCTTTGAGAGACGTGATCCCCCCGAATCTCTATGGGAAGCTGAGGGGCTGAAGGTCTCCTCTTCGGTATCTGCTTCCTGCTGAGGATGGTCGTTGTCCCTACCTATTGGGGACCCATGGAGCTCTCACCTTATCTGATCTAAAGGGGGAAGGGGTCTTGAGATCTGCCATGTTGACTCCTTTGGTCGAAATGGGCTGGAAACTTTGCCAGGTGACTTCTGCATTGCAAAGGTCCCTAGATAAGGAGAATCAGACCCAATTAGTGAATTCAAAAGCTTTGGCCTGAGATGTAGACTTCAAAGCTATCACTGCAGGGTGGCTACAGAAGATTTGTTTAGCCCTTTGGAGTCTGCATCCTGCTGGTTTTGGTCTGCACCGGCCACCCAGGTGCGACTGCCTATCCAGGAATGGCCTGGGGATGATACAATTAACAAACAGATTCACAGTCGCAAGGGTGATTAGCTAAAAATCTAGCACACCCAGCTAAGTTTTATTATGACATATCACACATTTTAGGATGGCTGACCAGGGCTGGAGACAGACATTTTAGAAATACAATGAGCAAACACAAGTTACAAGTTCTTCTCTGAATGATTAGCTCAAACTGGGGCACAGGACAGCCGGGAGGCATGGGGTAAAAGCCTGTTGTTTAAGTTTTAAGCAGGGGGCAAGGTGGAGACATTCTATGATTCAAGTTAGGAGCAATCGGCTGTTTAAACTAGAGTTAAAGGAAGACTGATTGAGACGGTGTTAAAACTACGGCCTAAAAAAGTGAGACTGAGCGCCAAAGAACTAGGACAGGAGTTTTTAGTGAAGTGGGGGGATGGCTACTCTGTTTGGCCCACATCAATGTGGCTGCTCCAGCGCTGCCTCGGGCCAGTGCATTTGGGTTATCATTCCTCCCTACTCTCCTTACAGGACCTAGTTTAATCTCTCCTTCCTGTGAAGTGGGAGTCACTATTATCCCCATTTTACAGAGGCTCAGAGAGAGCTTCCACCCGCCAGCCTCCCCGGGTCGCCAGCCTCCCCGGGTCGGTCCTCCTTTGCTGACAGGGTGGCTCAGTGACAGGCTGGGGTGGAGGCGGGGCCGCCGAAGGAGAGGGGTGGGGCCGGACAAACCCCTGCGGGGCAGGCTGGAGGCCAGACGCGGGCCATGGAGGCTGGAGGCTGCCGTTATCAGTTTCGGATCGTGCTGCTGGGGGACACGGCCGTGGGCAAGACGTCGCTGCTGCGGCGCTATGTGGAGGGCGCGCACGTGACCCCGGAGCCCGAGCCCGCGCCCGCGCCCACGGTGGGCGTCGAGTTCTACAGCCGCGCGCTGCAGCTGCGGGCCGGGCCGCTTGTCAAGCTGCAGCTCTGGGACACGGCGGGGCAGGAACGCTTCAGGTGCGGGGTGGGGCAGGGTGCGGTGCATGTGAGGTGGCGGGAGGTGGGGGGCGGGGAGGCAGGAGGGGTGGGACGAGAAAGTGAGGTCCGCCTGGCCGTGGCGCTCCCTCAGAGGGGTCCGCCTCAGTGCCCTAAGTAGAGATCTGGTTGTCCCTTACCTCCGTCTCAGGCCCCTCACTCTTGAGTCATTCAACTCACAAATACAGCTGCGTGGGCCAAGCCTCTGAGCAGGCCAGAGGCAAGACCTAGTGCCCCCTCCCCCAGGACCATTCAGGCTGGAGGGCGGGTGTAAGGACCTCGACCTTGAAACCTGGAGAAGACGAATGATGTGGCTGCTGAGAGAGCCCATAGGAGCTAAGAGAGGAAGGTCAAGGAGATAGGAAAGGGAGGGGAGATTTGTGTTGCCCTAGAGGATGTGTGGGAGTTTACCAGGCAAAAATGGGAAGCATTCAGGAAAACATCAGGCCTCCTCCAGGTCCGGAGAGTATGTGACTCATAGTTGCTCCCTAACTGGGGAGCACACAATCTTTTGGGAGGGACACAGACTCCAGGAACAGAGAAGCACAGGGCAGTGGGAAATGGGCTATAATGGGGGAGGAGCGTGAGGTGGGATGGATGGGGGTTGGGGGGTAGGGGGATGCCCTGCCTCTGGAGGTGTCCTGAAGGTATAAGCTCCTCCCAACTTACTCCCCAACCCCATCAGGTGCATCACCAGATCCTTTTACCGGAATGTGGTGGGCGTCCTGCTGGTCTTTGATGTCACAAACAGAAAGTCCTTTGAACACATCCGAGATTGGCACCAGGAGGTCATGGCCACTCAGGGCCCCGACAAGGCAGTCTTCCTGCTGCTTGGCCATAAGAGTGACCTGCAGAGCACCCGTTGTGTCTCGGCCCAGGAGGCAGAGGAGCTGGCTGCCTCCCTGGGCATGGCCTTCATGGAGACCTCAGCCAAAAATAACTGCAGTGTGGACCTGGCCTTCAACATGCTCGCTGACACCATCCAGCAGGCCCTGCAGCAGGGGGACATCAAACTGGAGGAGGACTGGGGGG
Organism: Lyroderma lyra; assembly: GCA_004026885.1. Classification (NCBI taxonomy): domain Eukaryota; kingdom Metazoa; phylum Chordata; class Mammalia; order Chiroptera; family Megadermatidae; genus Lyroderma; species Lyroderma lyra. Next base: position 146,876 of record PVJL010002891.1, read on the forward strand.
GCATTCGGCTCATCAGCAAGACTCAAATCCCTAGACCTCCTGGTAGCAAGCAGCATGCAGGCTCTTGTCAGTGTTGATTGAGAGGGAAAGTGTTCAAGCAATGCCAACTTCAGAAGTGCTGGTGGGATGGAGAGAAGTCTCTGAAGGGCAAATGGCAGAATGTACCCTGAGGGTTCATATAAACAGTATCCTGGCACTGTCATGATTCCTGGATTTTGGTGTCTTAGACCTCAGCCTCTTTCCACCAGAAAGGTCTGGAGGCAAGTGTGCTGCTTCTGTCCTTGAGCCTGTTTCCTCATAAAAGACCCTCCCTGGGGGGACGAGAGGGGGATGAGGTGTGCATGAATGAGATAATGGGTGGGACCTGCTCAGTCAGAGCCTGCCACATGCTGAGAACTGAATGACAAAAACTGTCACCACCACTTTCTGCTTTTGGCCTGCATGTGGCTGCAACATTCCGAGCTTGGACGCAGAGATGCTCAGCGTCTGCATGCCCCTGCACAGGCCAGGACAGGTGCAGGGATTTTTCAGGGCAAGCCTGGCTTGGAGCCTCCTTGGGTCCCCAGGCTTGGATGAGTCTGAGCATGGGATTAAGGTGTGGCTGTTGCTGCCTACTGTCCCCCGCCCGCACCCTGCTCTAAGGCCAGGGGCTGGATCTGGAGCTGGGAAGCAGGGCTGAAGATCCATAGCCTCCTCCCTACTCATATCCCCACCCCACACCCAGGTCCTGGGAGAACTGCAGGACAAGGAGCCGCGCTCTCTGGGAACTCCAATATCCATCTAATGGGGGAAATGTGTTCAGAGGCCCAGCCCTTTTGTCATGACTGGACAATTCTGAAGGTCAGACCCCTCTCTGTCACTCATTACGGGGTCAATTGAAGCCACTGTTGTGACATCACAGATAAATCCTCCCTCTGCTCAATCCTGCTTTCCTTCACCAAGCAGGTATTGGTCTCGCTAATGTCTCAGTTGACCCGTGAACAGCACAGATTTGAACTGTTGGAACTGCGAGCGTCCGCTTATATGCGGCTTTTTCCACTTGACCTTCATGGTTCAAACCCATGTTATTGAGGGGTGAACTCCATGGTTGGGAATCCTTGTATGTGGAGGGTCAAGTGTGGTTGTACATGGATTTTCTACTGTAAGGGAGGTCAGTGCCCCTAACTTCGGAGTTGTTCAAGGGTCAAGTGTGTCTATACACTAGGATTCTTGGGAGGATTTCAATCAGAGTGAGTTGGCTTCCTCCCATGGTGGCCGGGCCAGGAGGGTCTCCCTGTGCACTGGCTTCCCCCAGGCCTCCTCTTTTTAAAACATCTTCATTCATCCTTATGACAATCTTACAAGGTTGGCATGATTATTCCCATTTCATGAATGGGAAAACTTAGGCCAGGGGAGGGAAGTTACTTGCTTTATAGCACATTATCCTTCTTTCATCAGATTTTTTAAAAACGAGCATTTGCTCTGTTCTGGGCTCTGGGGATACAGCAATAAACATGACAGAAAAGCCTTCCCTGGGCTGACATTCTAGTGGAAGAACGAGAAAAACATAAGTAAATACGTGAACCAGACTGTTTGCAGTTATGGTAAGTGCCATGGAGACCACAGACGAGAGAGATGGGCTCCTTCAGAGCAGGCGGTTGGAGAGGGCCCAGAGAGGCCCAGAGAGGTTAAGAAGCCAGTAAGTAGAGAGCAAATAAGAGGTGAGCACTTTCTAGGAATTTACTGGAGATCTGAGCAGCTAGAATGAAGTGAAGAAGCAAGGAGTGACCTTCAACTTGGTCTGTGGTTCTAATCTCCAGGAGCTTCCCTCAAGACAGGAGTACAGGTCTAAACAGAAGCTTGTTTGGGAGATAAGCAGCTAAGCCTGGGGATGGAGGTGGGGGCAGGGCTGTCAGGCACTCAAAACAAATCACATCCCTGGAGAAAGAGGGAAAAAACATTGACCCTTTCCCCTCTCAAAATCCCAGCTGAGGGGTTCTGGTGATGTAGTGGCTAGGCTTCAGCGCTCTCTGCCCCAGCCTGGGTTCGATCCCTGCTTAGGGAACCAACCAAAAAACAAACAAAAATCCTGACTGAGCATTGGAGAGCCAGTCTGAAGCCCTGACCTACCCAGGGCAGGACCCCCCTCCAAGGAAGAGACAGTGCCCATCATCCCCAGTTGCCTTCCAGGAATGTTCAGCAGGCTGCAGTCACACAGCTCTCTCTCAGTCTCAATTTCCCTTCTGTAAAGTGGGAATGATAACAGTTTCTGACTCACAGGGTTGTTGTATTAAATGATAAATTATATGAACCCCTACCACATGGAGAGGCTCACTCCCTTCCTAGAATGCCTGACTTCCCATCACCTACGGGATAAAATCCAAATCCTTCTGCTCCAGTCCTGCCCCTTCCTGATTTTGTTGCCTGCTGCATCTCCACCCATTTTGCTCAGCTAAATTCTGAACCACTTGAAGCCCTGGGCTTTGCACATGCTGTTTCCTTTGCCTGAGCAGCCCCAGCCCTCTCTCTCCCTTCTCCCCTGTCCCATCTCCCTGTGTTATCTGACCTGCCTGCAGTAGTCAAATATCACCTCCTCTTAACCATCACATTAACCGAGCTGCCAAAAATAGGGCAGGCTTCCCCGGCAAACCTGGGTTTGAATCTCAGATCCACTAATGCATTAATTGCGGGACCCTGGGCAACTCACTTCATCTCCCTAAACTTCAGTAGACTCATTGTAAAAGGATTAGAAAGGATTAGATGAGAAATCAAAGGCAGTGCTTTTCACATAGTAGGAATTCACAGAATGGAAATCCCCTAATCCTTCCCTTGAGGCTTTGCTGTTCATCACTGTGATGGAACAGAGACTAGACTACCAAAGTAACGTTTGGGGAAGTAAAAAGGATTGCAGAGTCTAACAGAGTTCTTAAAACAAAGCCCCTTCTGGAGATGTGGACTGGAATCCAGATTCGTCCCTTTGGGTGTGTCCCTAGGCTATTCCGAGCAAGCAAGGCTGCCTCTCCAGGCAGCACCCTGGCCAGCCCTCCAGCCATAGCTGTTTCCTCAGCCTGAAACGTGCCATCCATCCACCTTCTGTTGGGCTTGAAATCCTTGCACTCCAGGCATGAATCCATTCCCTTTGCCCCTTAGCAGGAACAGAGCCAAGGCCTGCCATCCATGGGACCCTCTCCGACGACCCTACCTGCTCTGGGAGCCTCTGAAACCCAGTGGGTGAAAAGGGAAGACCCATCCTGCCGTCCACACACAGGCTGGGACTGAGGCCACCTGGGCAGGAACCCAGCCTCTGTCCTCTACTGCTGAGCTTCGGTAATACGAGAGCAATTCCCACCTGACAGGTTTGTTAGAGGATCACATGTGATGATGTGTGAAGTGCCCAATAAATGTTAAGTTCCTTCTTTTTTTTTTTTTCTTTCTGGTATGTGGGTAGTTCCCTGACTGGGAATCGAACCCAGGCCGCAGCACTGACAGCGCCAACGCCGAAGCCTTAAGCCGCTACACCACCAGGGAACTCCTGTTAAGTTCCTTCTGCTAACAAGCGCCCTTTGTCTTTCGTGTGTTGTTCCCTTGCCAGCAATGTCCTACTTCCATCTGTCAAAACTGTCCTCCAACCTAGTGTGTCTACTTCTTCTCTGAGTCTTGGGGCATTGAGTGGCTCTCCGGAGATTTCAGGCTCTGCTGCCTGTGTCTCACTGCCATAGCTTTTCAAGGCCAAGGCTGATTTCCTTGGAGAGGCTGCCTTGGGCTTTGAAAAACTTATGGAAATTTTCAAATATATACCCAAGAATAAAGAAGGTAGTATGAAGTATTACATAGGATAAAGAGCTCCTCGCGTGTATCCATAATTCAGCTTCAACAAATACCAGTGGGGATGGCCAATCTTGTCTTGCTTTCCCCTCGCTTCATCAGTGCTTATTCCTAGGAGCCTGGCCCTGGCAGGGAGCAGGCGCTTAGTCTGTGGTTGACGCAGTGGGAGGGTCTTGCCAGGTTCCCTAGCTGGGGTCCTACTGTGGAAGTCCCAATGGGAAAAGCAAGCTTTACGTTGCACAACCCGCACTCCTGCAGGTACAGGCCCAGGTCGGGACTCAGGCCAGGAGAGAGGAAACATCCTAGCATACTTGGGGGCAAGCTACCAGGTGGGAGACCACTCGGGATGCATATAGGACCAGAGCCTCTATGTTGGGGAAGCCCTGCTTCTGTCTTGATGGACCCAGTTCTCCAAGGTAGTTTCAAATGGCACTCTCTGATGTGTCCTTACAGAGGTGTGGCAGCTTCCCTAAGCCTGGGAAAGGGTGTGTCCTGGGAGCCCAGACCCGGAAGCCTGATTGCTTTTGGGTTTTGGCTCCACTTCTCTCACTGCCATTCTGAACCAGCCCTAGGGCCGCATGGTTTGAGTCCCCTTCTCCTCCCTGCTGGCCTCCTCTGTATGCTCAGCACTGTACTAGGCTCTGGGGATCTCAGTCAGGTAAGTGTGGGTACTTAGCTTAACGAGGCAGAGGGCTTTGTGTCCAGGGTGGAGGGCCAAGCTGCATAAGAGATGGACACACCAAGGCAGAAGATCCCTCACAGATCACTTGATGACCTGTACCCCCACATCCCGTCACCGAGGCCTGTGAGTGCACCACTTTAAACAACTTTTCACATTTACCCCTCTCTCCACTTTACTGCCTCCACTCCAATCGAGGCAATAGCCATCTAATGAATCTCTGCTTCCACAATTGCCATCTCTTCCCCCTGCAGTCTGTTCTCTACTGCCTGACCAGTGATCTTTTCAAAATGCAGATCCAACTATGTCATGCTCCTGCTTAAAGCCCTTCCATGCTCCTTGTTACTTTTTGGGCAAAGCCCACCTGCTGAGGCCTACACAGCACTGCATGGCCTGGCCCGACTCACCTCACCATGTGGCCTCAGGGCTGGCATACATGCAGTTCTTTCCTTGAAAGCAAGCCCCACCTGTTCACCTGGGTCCCTCAGATTATGACTTTACTGGTCAGACTCCCTGAACCTCTCCTTTGCAGCCCATCATGGTGGCAGTTTTACATTTATCCAGTTGCAGGATTTACTCCCTGTGTTTTTGTTCATCACTGCAGCCCACTGCCAGGCCCAGGCTCAGCTCATGAATGAGTGCTGAGTGAACAAACCCCTCCCTATGCAGATAGATGAAGCCACTTACGAGTCACACGCTGCTCAAGAATTGGTCTCTTGACTACTCCAGGTCTTTCCATTAAACTGCCCAAATTCCCTTGTCCACGTTTGTCCTCAATGGAGGATTCAAAACTAATTCTGGATTCCTTCTTGGCTGCTGAGGTCAAGATGGCTACTACTATCGGAACTCAAGAGGGACGCCTTTTGCTGTTTGGTATCACCAACAGAATGTCCTTTGAGAGTGTCACCTAGTGGCATCAGGAGATTCTGGAGAAAGTGAAACCCTTCAACATCCTCTTCCTGGTGGTAGGCCACAAGAGTGACCTGGTGGCTGAGCGACACCAGAAGAAGGGGAGAGGCTGGCTGCCTCTTTGGGCTCTATGTTGAGGCCTTGGTCAAGTACAACAGTAACATCAGCCTTTGAGCTGCTCACTCAAGAGATCTGTGAGGCTATGAAGTGAGGGGTCATGGGGCCAAACTCAGAGTGGGAGGGAGTGAAGAGCAGGGTCCCATTGCAGGCCAAGCCTCAGGAGACAGAGGACCAAAGCAGGGCAAGGTGGCCATGCCTATGCTGGTGACTACAGCCATGTCCCCAGAAGCCCATGGAGTTCTCACAATCCACAAGGACTATGCTGGGCACAGGTCAGGATGATGCTAGGTGCCAATGAGGGTCATGACCCTGGGGTCATAAGGGGCCTGGTTTCCTCTGCACAGTGGTGAAAATACAGGATCAAATATACCAACGACTAAGTACAAACAGGCACCTGCACAGACAGGACTTCCCCAAGAGTACTGCCATCCCTTCTTCAGGCCCAGGATAAACACAGCTTTCTCCAGGAGTTCCAGAAGAGCAGGTCAAAAAAGACTTTGCCAAAACCAGGCCGCTTCTTTAGTTGGGGCCTCATGAGCGTATTGGCCTATGCAATCCTAGACTGTGGACTCAAACTTCTACTGATGGCACAGCCTCCCTTGGGGTAAAGTAATGAAAAATCCCTGGGGGTTTTTCTCAATTACAAAACTGAGTAACATTGCTGCCACCTGCTGACTAGAGAGCTACCTCCAGCCTTGCTTCTCCTAACTCCCTCTGGGATTTCAAAGGCTGTGTCTTTCAATTAATAATTTGTTTATTCTGGAAAAGCAAATTAAAGTCATATTCATATAAACACTGACATTACAAAGTACAGGGAAACTGGGAAAGGAGAAAGAAACAGAAACCTCTACAAATCCTGCTAATGTCTCACCACACAAGGTCGTACTGCTCTGGCCCACATCAATCACTTATATAATAAACCACAAATCTTCTCTGGAAGATACATTGCTCCTCTTTGAGACGGCAGGGAAAGGGGCCGAAAGTGGGGGCAGGAGGCTTTATTCTTTTGGCAGATCCTCTCAGTCATTATAGATATTGCTGCACTGTTAATAAAAAATATATGCTTCTCTGTAAAGCATTAAAAAAAAATCCAAGGATGAGATGGCTGAGGTCTCAGCTCAAGTATCTCCAAATACATTGTTGTCCATTCCCTGACCTTTCCATGTGTTATTTCTTGGTTGTTTTCCGGATCAACGCCATTCTCTGAAAGAAGAGAGAAATGAACCATTACATAGGTGAGAGAAATGAACCATTACATAGGTTAGAGTCAGGAACTTTCGGGGACGTCATTTATGGCTAGCAGGCAGCATGGTCTACATCACAGGGTGGAGCTCTTGGGAGCCTACAGGCACAGGACAGCTCAGCAGGCTCTTTTGAACCCGAAGACAGTCTGCAGGGCCCCAGAGATGTTTAGATATGCCAATGGATCAATTTCATTGACCAAAAGACCCAAACTGTTCTAGGCTAGCATGATAGAAGCAAAGTTAAAAAAGCAAAAGGTGACATCTCTTGCCTTTTGGGAAGGTAGGAGAAAGGCCACCAAAGCAGGTGTTTTCTAGACTTCCCACACACACCCAATCTCTTTTCTGATGATGGAAAATACAGGAAAGAGGCCTTTGTTTCAAGCCTGTTGCCACCCATAAAGGGAGATGTTTCATACTTGACAACGTGCGATGAGGGAAACTGATACTTCCACCACAACCCGTCAGGAAAACATTCAGATCATGGGCTTCAAATCTTACAGCCAAATTACTGACTTGCTTTGCTCACTCTCTTTAACCAAGAGATTGTTCCAACATTACTTGTTGATAAATACATACATAAAAAGCGGATAATTTGGAAGCAGAGCCAAAATGACTGCCCGTTGTCCAGAGGGACTGCCTTCTGAAGGACACTGTGGTCCTTTGATTCAGGCTATTGGCAGCTTCCTTGAAGGACTTCCTCTGTGAGCTCTGGAAATATACCCACTCCAAAGATCCCATGGTATTGAAAAACAAGGGACACTCAACCAAGACTGCCCAGTTGTACCTGTCAAGCTTAGAATAAGCTCACTCTTCAAATTGGAATAGATACTTAAATTAAAACAGAAAGGATAACAGCTTTGTTAAGAGAGGTCATCATTGCCATTAGACTGACCAATGACAGGGACAACTTGCTCCACAACAGAGATGGTGTTAGGTTGTCACACTGACCTCCCCGTTCCATGGTAAGAAAGAGAGAGAACAAAGGTAAAGCTCTGACAGAGGCCAGAATGCCCTCTGTTATAGGGCCATGTATGATGTTCAAGTCAGCAACAATGAAGACTTCATTAAGGAGATGGGCCGAGGCGGGTTCCATCCATAGTACATTCCATCCATATTAGAAGAAGATTCAACGGCTTTAAGTGATGCTCATCAGAGGTGAGAGAAAAAACTGAGACCCCTGTGGGAACACTGAGGCACCACGGAGATATCTGATTGATCTCTCATGGAGCCCCACTGCCTCTGTCCTCTGACCTTTGGTCTAGAGAGAAACATGCTGTGAGGGGGAAGTGATAACTGCAGTGATAGTAGCTGTGTGCACTCCCTCTGAGACGTAGCTCAAGGGATCAGCTGCTCCGGGGCTCTTGATGGCTCCTCACCTGTTTGTGAGCTTCTGTGGTGCAAGCTTTTTTGTAGGGTCGGATTTCTTCAGAACCAAATCCAGGGATCCACATGTTCCACTGGCGCTCTGCAAGGAAGAGGCCAACAGATATAAGGGGACTGGGAAGGCAGCATCCACATGCAGTGACCCTCAGACAAGGGTCAGGGAGGACAAATCTGAACAATCAACTGTACTGACTCACAGTAGCCCTGCAGAGGGATCTATGGAATACAGAGAATCCCATGTGGTGCCTCCAAGGTTTTAAAGGACACCATTCTACCTCCTTGCAAAGGAGTAAATGAGACAAAATTGGTAAATGAGACAAAGCTGTGGGTGCTGAGCCGGAAGGTTTCCATGTAGCTCCACAGAAAAGGAAAGCCATTAGTTTCTTCAGCTGTCATACTCTTATGCTCAAAGTAACCCCAGAGGAAGAGTAGGAACAGAAAGGGACTCCGAGTGTTCTGGAGTGAAGAGCCAGGCCCAGCTCTGTAGCTTCACTGTGGAGCTGTATGACACTGGGTCTCAGTTTCTTCATCTTGCCCATAGTAGTAACAGTAACAACCATGTGATGGGATGGTTGAGCGCATTCAGTGACAGAACACAATTTCAGAGCCTGGGATAAAAACATAGTGTGGGGGTGCAGAACAAGTCACCCCAAGATGTTCCTCTGTGGGATGCAGACTGTTCTGAGCTAAAGGCAATTTCAGCCACAGGCTTAAGAGAAGCTTCCACCCTCCAACCCAACTACCTAGAAAAATTTGAATTAGAGGCCTTCCCTGTAAGAGACTATCAGACATCCTTTCTTTTGATCTATCTATAGGGCAGGGCAAACTTCTATGTAATAAAGGTCTGCTCTTCTTATCCTCCTGCAAGCTCCCAAGGCACCTTACCTCATCCCTGGCTCAGAATGTCGTATGCACCCATGTTCCCTTTCTACCTCTGAACCTCTCATGCATGTGGATTCTCTGACTTTCCCATGTAGGTGGGATTCCCATACATATGTATTAAACTTGGTTATTCTCTCTTGCTAATTTGTCTCATACCTATTTGGTTATTAGACCAGCCAGAAGGAATTTGAGGGGTAGAGGACAGTTTGTTCTTCCCCCATAATAGAGAAATGGGTTACAGATATAGGTATGTCTATGTCACAGCTCCATGTCCTTGTGCCACTGGATATGATTTTCCTGTTAAGACTGTTACTAGACATTCCCAGAGAGCGACATTTTGTTTATTCTACTCTGTCAGTAATTGGCATAGCTACCACGGCCTCCTAAACCCACAAGTAAAGGTAGTGCACTTTAAACACATCCAATATAAAAAAATATTGTACAGTTGGACCCTTGAACAATGTGGGGGTTAGGAGCACTGATACTCCACCCCACCCTCCGCATATCCGTGTATAAATTTTGATCCCCCAAAAACTTTACTTATAGCCTACTGTTGACTGGAAACCTCACTGATAACCTAAATAGTTGATTAATACATACTTTGTATATTATATGTATTATATTCTGTATTCTTACAATAAAGTAAGCTAGAGAAAAAATATTATTAAGAAAATCAGGAAGTTCCCTGGTGGTGTAGTGGCTTAAGGTTTCGGCGGTGGTGCTGTCAACGCTGCGGCCTGGGTTCGATTCCCGGCCAGGGAGCTACCCACATACCAAAAAGAAAAAAAAAAAAAATCATAAGGAAGAAAAAAACATTTATAGTACAGATGTATTTACTGAAACAATCTGCAATATAAGTGGAAACGTGCAGTTCAAACCTGTATTATTCAAGGGTCAACAGTACTTACATGAGATTATTTTGGGAATAAGTACCTATTCAAAAGGAGTTACACAGGGACTCCTTTATCACACTTCTCTAGAGTACTAAAAACATTTGTTTTGCAAATTTGTTACTGGTTTCATAGCTATACTTTGTGTCTAATGCACAGTAAATATTGAGTGAATGAGTGATTCATGTTTGGTTCTAGAATAATTTTATATACAGCTCTCTTCCAATTTTTTTTTTTTTTTTTTTTTGTATGTGGGTAGTTCCCTGGGAATCGAACCCAGGCCGCAGCGTTGACAGCACCACTGCCGAAACCTTAAGCCACTACACCACCAGGGAACTCCCTCCAATATTTTTTTTATTTTTTTAATTTTTATTTATTTATTTATTTTTCTTTTTGGTATGTGGGTAGCTCCCTGGCTGGGAATCGAACCCAGGCCACAGCGTTGACAGCGCCAGCGCCGAAGCCTTAAGCCACTACACCATCAGGGAACTCCCTCTAATATTTTTTTTAAATAAAAATATTTGAAGCCACTAACCAATGTCACCCCAATAAATTTATTAAAAAAATATCTGAAGCCTTCTGCTAATATTTGTAGTCAATACTGAAAGTGACACTAATCAACGCCGCAGCCTGCGTTCGATTCCCAGCCAGGGAACCACCCCCACCTCCAAAAAAAAGTGACACTGAGATTATTCTCTGGGACTTACAAACTTTACAATCAACACAAAGTGGATCAGAACATGGATATGCAAAGTTACTTTAAAGAAAAGAGCAGCTACCAGGAATGAATGCACACATGTTAGTATGTGTAGCAATATATTTAAATATATGTGTATTTACTTTTTTTTTTTGGTTGGTTCCCTGACCAGGAAGCAAACCCAGGTCGTGGCAGTGACAGCGCCAAAACCTAGCCACGAGACCACCAGACAACCCCCCTGTATTTACATTTTATGTATTAATAATAATAGCAACAACAGTCAGTCACTGAATAAAACATATAGTAAAATACTTGGTACAAAGCAGCTTTGTGGAAAGAATTCCATGTATATTATCTCATTTAACTTTCACATTTCAAAAGAAAGACTGTCAATGGGAAGGGGAGGTTATTCAACCAAGTCAGAAGTAAATACTGGCAGTAGCCATCCCAGCCCATCCAGAAGAGAGGCATCAAGAGTCCACAGCTCCACTGGCAAAGCTTATCTTTGTCAAGAAGTATGGGAAGTGTGAACGGCAGAACTAGACGGTCTGGTGCCATTTAATGCCAGCTTCCCTAATTACTCATGCTTTGATCCCATGTTCTGCAAGCCATCTTCTGATTATGATTCAGCTTCCTTTAGACTTCCTACAGAAGCTGTTCTGGTCATGCAAACTTTTGAGTATTCTAGTCTCTCTGATAATTATTTCTTACCCTAATGAATAAACTGACATTGTAATTTTATTTTCAGTAGTTAAAATAGAAAATATTTTAAAAAATTGGGATGCTAAACTGTCAAAGTAATATAATCTGTGTGGTTTTGGGTGTGTGTGTGATAAAATATACATAAAATTGACCATTTTAAACACTTTTAAGTGTATAGTTCAGTGGCATTAAGCACAGTCACACTGTTGTGCAACCATTACCACTATCCATCTCTGAACTTTTTCAGCATCCCAAAACAAAACTCTAAACATTAAACAAAAATTTCCCATTCGCCCCCTCTTCCCAACCCCTGGTAACTACCATTCTACTTTCTCTTTCTATGAATTTGTAGTGTGATGGTTTTAAAACATGTCTGCAAATTCCTTGGCAGTCATCCCGTCAAGAGGTGAAGTCTAAGAGAGCTGTCCAGAAAGTATCCAGCCATGTAATATGAAAAATAAGGAATTTATGGGTGGGTTTTTTCTGGACATCCCTTGTATGTTCTCTCTCCTTGAACCTAGATAGGCCTTTGTAATTTCTTCAAAGCACAGAATTTGGCAGAGTTGATGCTATCTGACTTCACAGACTAAGTTAGAAAAGGCCATGTGGTTTCTGCCAGATGGTTATGGGACACTTGTTCTAGGAGCCTTAAGGTGCCAAGTAAGAAGTCCAGCTATCTTGGGATTGTATATGATGAGACCATGTAGAGAGATGACACACACAGACAGAGACAGAAACCTGCACAGTCCTAGCCTTTTGAGAGTTCCTAGCCTGACATCAGTTATGGACATGATGAAGCTCTCTTGTAGGTTGAACTGTATGCCCCCCAAAGACATCTAATGCAGGGGTTAGGGACACTGATGCCCATGCAATTGAAAATCTGTGTATAATTTAAGTCAGTATTCTGTACACACAGATTCCCAACTGTGGATAGAAAATACCGTTTTCCACCTGCAGTTAGCTGAATCTGCAGCATAAAACCTGGGGTCGACTAAGTATTTATTGAAAGAAATCTGTGTATAAGTGGACTCACGCAGTTCAAACCCACGTTGTTCAAGGGTCAACTCTAATTAGTTAAGATGAAGTCATATAGGAGTATAGTGGGCCCTTAATCCAATGTGATTAGCATTCTATGAGAAGAGGAGAAGAGATAAAGAAAGAGACAGACACACAGGCCATGTGAAGACTGGGGTACAGGTGAGTGATAGAGCTGTAAGTCAGAATGCCAAGGACTGTTGGCCACCACCAGAACTAGGAAGAGGCAAGGAAGGATTCTTCAGTAGAGGCATTAAAGAGAGTGTAGCCTACTGACCCCCTGATTTTAGATGTTTGGCCTCAGAACTATGAGAAAATATATTTTGTTGTTTTAAGCCACTTAGGTTATGATACTTTGTTATAGCAGCCTTGGAGACTAATACACCTTCCTTCAAAACAATCTGAGCCTTAGCCACCACCTGATTTTAATCACATGAGACCCTGAGCAAAATAGACTTTTTACTACATTGTAACCAATGTAGAGGGGGACTTATTCATTTCCAAGGAATTATGCTTATCAATGTTAGATGAATATCTCCCAGAAAAACCCAAGCTTGGATTTAGTGTCTGTTAAGTAGAAAAGCAGAATACAAAGTTCTATGTGCATTATGATTATAATTTTCTTGGAAAAATGCATAAATAGGCTAAAAACTGAAAGGGAAACACCATTATTTGAATGGTGAAGATATAATGGCTACATTTACTAAGCTCTTACTTTGTGCCAGGTCCTGTGCCAGTCACTTTGCAAACATAATCCCTAAGTCTCACAGTTACCCTCTGGCATTTGATATTATAATACCCTCTGGTATTATGGATATTATGATCTTCACTTTACAAATGAGAAGTAGGCTCTAAGAAAAACTAAGTAGGAAGTGTACGGATAAATTAGAATGTGGAAGACACAGTGCCTGTGCTCATTTTCCCTACCACGGGAAGATTTCTCTTTTTTATTTAATGCTACTATTGAATGAATACATAAATCCCAGAGCCCCCCAAATCTGGTCCTGGCATGAAGATTCCTCAGACTGCACCTTTCCTAATAGCCCTGAAGGAGCAGTAGTGTGGGAACCTCAGGAAGAAGTGAGACCACGCACCTAGATGCAGCTGGACGTCCTTGACCTCTAGGGTGCTGGACTTGCGATGCCGAGCAAGTTGGCAGGCTGCTGTCACCACGCTTTCGATGAAGTCATCAGCAATCTGCAGCAGCATCTGTAGAGGAGACAAAGGTGGGGGAGAGTAACCATGTCATTGCTGGGACAACTGTATCTGCCTGAACTGTATATTGAGTCAGGCTTTCTAGTAGAAGGCCTGTAATCAGCACTTGGGGTAAGGTGGGGAGGAGGAGTGAAGAGACAATAGAAACACATGAACTCATTCCCCAGGTGGAGTGCAACTCACACCTTTCTACACCTAGCAGGCATTAACCAGCCCAATCCCTCACCCCCCACCACCCCCGTTCTGTCTTCAGAATTAGGTAGGAAAACAAAAATGAATCATCATAATTCCTCATTCACAGTCTATTAAAAGCATTTTAATTTCCATTACTTTACCTAGTCCTTATAATAATCCTATGAAAAAAGTGGGGTATGAAGTTTATCCTCATTCTATAGCAGAGGATGCTGAGACTCAAGGAGACTAACTTGCTCATGACCATGTAACTACTAAGCAGTAGAATCAGGGTTAAATCTCAAGGATCAGAGTCCAAATCCTGGTTTCTTCATTATAAATTATTCCTGGACTTGTGAAGAGCAAAATCAGAAATCTGAAACTAAAAATCTACATGAAAAAATCGAAATTTTTATAAATCAATACATTCCCCATGGCTTCCTTTACTGACCAAAAATTAAAATAAAATGAAACTACAATCATAAATATAGACAATTCCTTGTTCTGTTTGACCATTAATGCATTGTCATCTTTCCTGTGGAACCAAGTGGATATGACCTAAAGGCAAGATTTCTGATTAAACATGGCAGATAAACTCCAAAGATGACCGCCTTTCCTTCCATAAGCTCACTAAAATAACAGTAAAGAAAAAAAAAAAAACATAAATCCACAAAGAGGATAGAATTTCTGGGATTGAAATCTTGGGGTGGCGGGAAGGGTGAAGGAAATGATCCAAACCGATAGATTATTTTTTCATTTGGAAAACAACATTGATAGGTATATAACAGAGCTGACAGAAGGAACAGAATGAAAAAGCCACAAAGGAAACTAATAAAAATGAGTTAATTATCAACCTTAAGGAAATAAGTTATATAAGAAAGGAAAGGTAATCATAGATATGACTTGGCTCGGTGGTGAACAATATTTATATAGTCAGAATAAAGTAAATACGGATTTTCAAGTTATTAAAAACTGTGACAAGCTCTTGAGCTACTTACTCTCCTTGCTTGAGCCCGCTCCTACCTCTTTGGAGTGTACTTTCTCTTCAATAAACTATCTCTTTGTTTCACCGCTTAAAAAAAAACAAAAACTGTGACAAAACTATATTAAAAAAAACTACCAGTATATTGGAAAAATGAGGGAAAGGAAAGAGTGCATGGCATGTATGTAAGTGAGTTAACAAAATTCTCATCTACCATAACAGAAAGTCAATAGACTATTATAAAATTAATGAACCAAAGAATAGGTTTTTTTGTTTGTTTGTTTGGTTTGATTTTTTTTTGCTTTTTGGTATGTGGGTAGCTCCCTGACCCAGGCCGCAGCACTGACAGCGCCAGTGCTGGAGCCTTAAGCCACTACACCATCAGGGAACTCCAAGAATATGTTTAAGTATATTACGTAGAAATATGGAGGAATACTCTAGAAACTAAAATTGCTGAAAATGACAGCTTATGAGCAGCATACTATTTGACAGGCAAAAATAGCAGTAGCTGTTAGCTATAAAGTGGTAGGCATTCTCCTGGTGACTTGTATAAGTTATTGCATAGGACTCGGACAATAATTCTGTAGATAAATAATGTCATACCCTACCAACACAGAAGAAAGCTGGAGTAACTTATCCAAATTCAGATATGTCTGCCTCTAAAGTCTGTGATCTTAACCATTCAGTATTCTATACTATTTTTCAGGGACACAGTCTCTGGGGTACCTAACCCCACCTTACCTCTTCCACATCTTCATCCAATTGCTCATTAGGATCCACTTCTCTTACTAAGTCTTGTAATTTCTTCTTGGTCAATACCTAAAGTTAATTAGGAGAAAATTTTTCAGAGAAGTATTAAGGAAATAAAACACAAAAAAATAACTCATTATCCTATGATGAAGAAAGGCTGTCTGTCAATTTGTTTCTACTTTCCAAAGAGTTAATAGTCTGACCTACCTGCTGATATTGCTGCAAGACTACACTCTCAAGACAGAAGTAGCCTAGGGAAAGGCAGAAAAGCAGTATGGAAGAGAGGCTAACATCTCTCATCTCCTTCTCACTACGCCTCACCTTCCCTCCACATTAAATAATTTGCAATTCTGCAATTTTCTGACTACCACAAATCACAGTACCTCTCTCACCTTTGGACATGCCCTTCCACCCTTCTTCCTCAGCTCCTGGTGTCTCCTGGCTGATGCTTTTCCTAACCCACCCAGGTAAGAGCAACCACTTCCTCCTTTGGCCTCTGCCTTCCATCACTGTGTATATTTATAAACTTGCCTATTTCTGACTTAATAGGCTGAAAGCTCCCTGAAGACAGGGAAATGTGTTCATCTCTGTATAAGTATTTGTGTAAGTATGATCCCTCTTTCATAAAGAAAAGTCATGTTACATACATATATATATATATATATATATATATATATATATATATATATATGCCATTAAAATAATGATCAAAAGACACATGCTAAAATGCTAACCATAGTTATTTTGGGGTGGTGGTAGAATTATGGACTATTGATTCTTGCGGTTTTTCTAATGTTTCTGTGATAAACATGTATAACTTTGGAAATAAAGAAAAAATTATTTTTAAAATAAATATATTTGTTAATATATCTCAGATCTATCCATTCTTCTCCATTCTACAATTATCACTTAATTCAAGCCTTCACTGCAAGTCTTGATTTATTGCAAAAGTCTTGACTTGGTCTTCCTCCCAGTCTACTCCCATTCCTAGCTTTCTTGTTCCCTTACTACCAAGTTGATCTTCCTAAGACATACTACTTTTACTATATTACTCTTACTCTACTAAATATTTGCAAAGTTTGTTTATTGACTAAAAGTTCCAAAGTTCCAATGGAAATTGGTTACTATAGACCCAGTATGCTCTGCTGTAATCCTGCCTACAGTTGTACCTCTTGCTTTACTCCAATAAACTCCACATTTAACATAGGCTGGTCTCTTGACTATCTGCCCAGCCTTCCCCATTCGCCTTTGCTAGTCCCTCCCCCCATTCTCTTAAAATGTCTCCTCATCCTATTCTACCCAGCCTACCAGGCCCAAGTTAAGAGATTATGTTTATTTCTTATTTCTTGTGGCTCTGGAGAACAGAATCAGGATCCTGGGTAGAAGGAGAGAGCAGATTTTAGAATCACTATAAAAAATTAATAATGGCAGTAGTTGGATGAACTAGGAGTAAAGACTGGAGGCAAGAGTACTTTTATTATAATAATAATAATGAATGACTACATTAATTATTTAACTATTTTATTTTATTGAACAATTATGTAGCATTTATATTTAAATATATAAAAACCTGTCATAGGCAAGGTGTTGTGTTGCTGTGTGTGTGTATGGGGTGTGTGTGTGTTAAAAATTGATAAATGTTATACATAATTAAATAAAGAACTTTACAAGTCCAGGAGTTCCCTGGTGGTGTAGTGGCTTAAGGCTTCGGCACCATCAACACTGTGGCCTGAGTTCGTTTCCCAGCCAGTGAACTACCCACATACAAAAAAAAAAAAAAGAACTTTACAAGTCCAAAGGAAGGAAAAGACCTTTTTCAGCTGAGAGGAAGAGGCAGCATCTGATATGGACATTTCTCGGAGCATTATTGGTTCAAATAACAGATAACAGGTGACTACAAAGAGCAAAAAGGAAGAGGATGATACCTGATTGTTTTCAGGACTGAGACGCCCTCCTGACCCAGGTGTGCCTGGTATCTTTACCACCGTAGTGCTATTGGCCATGGAGCCTTGCGGAGGGGTGCTGGCTGGTTCCGGTTTTATGGATGAGAAATTGGAGAGGTTGATGAGGGCTGAGGGGCCAAACTGGTTCATAATCTGCCGAGCTTTGGATTTCAGCTCATAGAGCTTATCGAGATCCTGTTTCTTTTTGGAGGTATGAGGACCAAGGCCAATCAACTATGGAAGGAAAACATGGGAATTAGCTCCAGAGGCACCTGTAATAAAGGATGAGTTTTGAAAGTAAAATTATATGAAGTCTGTCAGACTGTGAAGGGTCTTCAGTATATCAAGGATAGTGACCATTTGATACCTGCACATTAAAAATGGAAGGAATGAAATATATTCCTTGTTCTCACCTGATATTTAGAAACCATCTCTTCTCCAAAAGCTAAATGAAATAGTCCACAAAATTGAAATAAGGAAGTAAATAAAATGAGGAATCTTATGTACAAAAATAAACTAGAATGAGCAAGACATTTTTGAAGACTTTGTAAAAATGAAATACATGGTTAAGTACACGTGCACTATTTTTGAGCATCAAATAATGTTAAATTCAAATAAATCATGGCACAGTCACATACTTAAAACTCAATCACAAAAGTTCAGAAAACAGATTAATTCACTTTGGCATTTCAAAACATGCTTAAGTCTATGTCAGGCTATGCCTAATAAACAATTTTTAGCAACTGTTAAAAGTAAAATCTTTGTAATCAGGAGCAAATTTTCTCTGAGTGTTAGCAATCTTTAAGTACATGCAGAATCCCTAGCCTGGAGTAGCTGAGACTCTTAAATTTTAGAGCCATGAGTTTGAATCTGTGGACATCAGCTTTGGTGTCACCAAGATCAGAAGCACATTCACCAAGTTCCTCCCACAGTGACCTCAAAGAGCTTACTTACAGCTATTTGAGTGTCTAGATCTTTAATTACATCAGCAACGGCTGTGAGCCCGGTGAAATGAGAGGCAGCCATTTTCAAAAGCTACCTGTAAATGAACAACTGGCATCAACCACCCTTGCCACAGAACCATTTCAGTTCCAAGGCCTGGCACATCTTCACCAAAAGGATCTAGGCAAATTGAATGTGGAGAAACATACCTCCTTATCTCTATTGGGCACCAAAAAAAAAAAAAAATCTCCATCTCTTTCATATACAACTTTTAAAATCAATTGATGATTATAACATAGACTCTCCCCCTGTAAAATAAATTTTCTATTGTTAGGGATAAACTAGCAGCATATGAAATATGTATTGGCCAAAACTGTAGTATTTTAACTAGCAGGAATCGTGGCAATGGTTTTTGGAATTTGGTAAAGCTTAGCAACCTGAATGAGTATCTGCATCTGTTCTACTTTCTTGACCCTATTGCTGAGTTCCTCCCTAACAAACTGTCTAACTTTCTAATACATCTTCCCCTGGGTCACCCTTAATAAAAGCAAAAAACTGCACTGGTTAAACGACAAAGAGAAACTTGTTGGCCAAGAGCCAGCTGAGGAGGACAGCAGAGCAAAGAACCACTTGTTTTGTTTGGTTTTTTAATTATTTATTTATTTATTATTATTTTTTTTAAGTGGTGAAACAAAGAGATAGTTTATTGAGGGGAAAGTACACTCCAAAGAAGTAGGAGTGGGCTTGAGCAAAGAAAGTGGCTCAGGAGCCTTCTTGGTTTTTTTTAAACCAGATTTGGTCAGAAGCAAAAAGAGGAGCAGGAGAAACTTGAGGAGCCGACAGCCAAAGCCATAAGGAAGGGCTCCTTGGCCACAGGTGGAATTAAGAAATCTGGCAAAAAGTGAGCTGTTCCTTGTGCCTGGGACAATGGTGACGCTTAATTCCATTCCTGTTGGATTCCCTGCCATAACATCTGTTGCCACCTTATAGCTACAATGAAGTGTTGTCTTGGAATACTGTACATGTAATAAAATTTCATAAACAAATAAATAATAATAATCATGCAGTGGCTCATCTCTTTAGTTCTTCTCACTCAGCCATTTCAACCTTAGCTGTGAGGTCAGGGTAAACCCAATCCAGAATCCTGCCAAAGTGTGTTCTTCACTCTTTGTTCTATCCCAAATTCTGTACCGCCTGGAATTAAACCAACTCTTTTGATATGGCAACAAACAAACAAACAAACACACACACACACCTACACCTAAACATATGACTCAGCAATTGCAGTCTTAGGCATTTATCCTAGAGAAATGAAAACTTACGTTCACACAAAAACTTGTACAGTAGCTTTATTTGTAATAGCCAAAAATGAAAATCAGTTCAGATGTCTCTCAACAGGTAAATGTTAAACCAACTGCAGTATATCCACACCATGAAATACTACTTAGTCACAAAAAGAAATGAACTATTGATATATACAACTTGGATGAACCTCCAGAGAATTATGCAGAGCAAAAGCCAATCCAAAAAGAGTAAATATTCTATTATTCCATTTATATATAATATGTTTGAAATGATAATATATTAGAAATAGAGGACAGGGAGTTCCCTGATGGTGTAGTGGCTTAAGGCTTCAGCGCTGGTGCTGTCAATGCTGCGGCCTGGGTTCGATTCCCAGCCAGGGAGCTACCCACATACCAAAAAGAAAAAAAAAAAGAAAGAGATAGAGAACAGATTATGAGGTTGTTGAGTTGAGTGAGAGGAATGTGGGTATGGTTATAAAAGGACAATGGAGACCCTTATGGTAATGGAATTATTCAGTATCTTGACTGTAGTGATGGATAAAAGAATCTATAAAAGTGATTAACTTGTATAAGGTGTAATATACATACACATATAAACAAAAGAGTAAAGAAAATCTGAGTAAGACTGGTGGGTTCCATCAATGTCAGTATTCTGGTTGTC
Source organism: Lyroderma lyra (assembly GCA_004026885.1). Classification (NCBI taxonomy): domain Eukaryota; kingdom Metazoa; phylum Chordata; class Mammalia; order Chiroptera; family Megadermatidae; genus Lyroderma; species Lyroderma lyra. Next base: position 167,189 of record PVJL010002891.1, read on the forward strand.
ACATCACACAACAGTTATGCAAAACGTTACCACTGGGGAAAACTGGCCAAAGTGTACAAGGGATTTCTCTGTATTATTTCTTGTAACTCCATATAAATCTACAATTATCTCAATTTTTAAACACTGGACAAAAATATTCTCAGGAATAACTGAAGCCCTTCTTAAGATGACCCAAAACTCTGGAGTCATAAAAGAAAACACTGATATGTTCAATTACATAAAAATACAAATGTACATGGCAACAAACATAATAAAGGTAAAAAAACAAAGACAAATTACAAAAACATACACAATTATATCAAAGATAAAAGAATAATTTCTTCTCTTCATAAAAAATATCTACAAATCAATAAACACCCAACCACCCAAAAGAAAAATTGCAAAAAATAGGACAGTACAAAAAAAAGAAATTTAAATAGCTTTTAAGACAATAAAATGATCCTTATTTTCATTCATAATAAAAATGCAAAGTAAAACAAGCTACTTCTTATCCTCCATTTGGAAACAATGAAAAAGTTTTATACATAATGTTAGAAAATTTTATGGGGAGTCATTTCATGTGTTGTTGGGATGAAGAGAATATAAATTAACTAGAGCTCACTATAAAGGGCTACTTGGCAGTATCTACTCAAATTAGAAAAGTATGTATTGTTTTGATCCCATTTTTAGCTATTTATATTCTAGTTGAGTTCTATGTGATAGAATACTATATATATAAGGAAAAGTGATACTGTTAAACAATTAGGGTCTAATTATATAATGGAATATATTGAGAAAGACTGACTCATGAAATATTATACTGAAAGAAACCAGTCACAAAAGACCACATATTACACAAAAGACCATATCATTACATGATATTATATAGTTCTATTTATATGAAGCGTCCACAATAGACAAATATATAAAGACAGAAAGTAGACTAATGGTTGCCTAAGGCTGGGAGGGGGACCAAAATAATCTAAAATTAGATTGTGGTGATGGTTGCACAACCCTGAATGTACCAAATAACACTGAAATGTACACTTTAAATTGTACATTTTAAAAAGTTTATTGACATATCCTTATGTGAAGGATATGTCAATAAACTTTTTAAAAAAGAGAAAGCTCATGAAATGATTTCTAAGATACATTGTTCAGTCAAAATACAAAGTACAAAACAGAATAATTTGCTATCATTTACTAAAATATACTAAACATACTAAATCCCTATTGGAATAGCTAAAATTAAATGTAAATTATTCCTGGAGGGACACATAAGCAACTAACAGTGGTTACCTTGGGGGGGGGGCGGGGGGGGGGGAAATGGCAGTATCTAAGTGGCCTGTGGGACCAAGGTGAGAGAAGACTTACTTTTTATCGTATATCCCAAATTCTGTAGTATGGGCATGTATTACCTATGAAAAAAAATTTTAACTATTATTTAGTTTGTATCCTCTAAAGAAACAGGCAATGCTGATCTGCTTTTAAAATATAACAAAAATATATATATAGTGGTAACAACAAAATAAACTTTAACCTATATCTCATACCTTCTAAAAAATAAATAAAAAACTGATCACAGACTTAAATGTAAAAATGTAAAAGTATAAAACTTTTAGAAGAAAACTTAGAGGAGAAAATCTTCATGACTTTGGGTCAGGCAGAGTTCTTAGACACAATACCAAAAGCACAATCCACAAAAGACAGATATTAAAAAAAAAAAAAAAAAGATATTCATAAAGTGGACTTAAACCAAAATGTAAAGCTTGTGCTCTGCAAAAGAAAATAAAAAGGTAACTCACAGGCTAAGAGGAAATATTTACAAATCACATATCTGATAAAGAACTTGTGTCCAGGACAGATAAAGAACTCTCAAAATTCAACAACAAAACAACCCAATTTTAAAAATGGTCAAAAGATCTGGCAAATAAACACATGAAAAGATGCTCAATATCATTGGTCATTAGGAAAATGCAAATTAAAACTACAATGAGGGGGTTCCCTGGTGGTGTAGTGGCTAGGCTTTGGCACTTTAGACGCTGCAGTCTGGGTTCGATTCCCAGCCAGGGAACTTACCCACATAAAAAAACAAAACAAAACAAAACAAAAACCCACAATGAGAAATCACTAAGTCCCTACTGGAATAGCTAAAATTAAATTTATACACACACACACACACACACACACACACACACACAGACAAGTGCTGGAGAGGCTGGAGAGCAACTGCAACCCTCATACATTGTAAAATGGTACAGTTTCTTTGGAAAACAGTTTGGCAGTTACTTTTTTTTTTTTTTTTTTTTTTTTTGGTAGTATGTGGGTAGTTCCCTGGCTGGGAATCGAACCCAGGCCGCAGCACTGACAGCACCAGCACCCAAGCCTTAAGCCACTACACCACCAGGGAACTCCTGTTGGCAGTTACTTATAAAATTAAATATATACTTATCATATGATCCAGCAATCCCACTCCTAGGTATTTACCCTAGAGAAATGAAAACATTTTCACACAAAAATCAGTATGTGAATGTTTATAGCAACATTATTTATAATTGCCAAAAACTGGAAACAATCCAGATGTCCCTCAACTGGTACATGGATAAACTATGCATTTATCCATTGCTGAGCAGTATTTCCAAATGGAAATACTGCTCCGCAACAGAGAGCAAGGACTACTGATATATGCAACAACTTGGATAATCTCAAATACATGATGCTAAGAAAAAGAGGCAAGACTCAAAAGACTAATTCCTGTATGATTCCATTTATATGACACCAGAAAAGGCAAAGCTATATGGGTGAAGGATAGATCAGTTATTGCCAGGAATTTGGGGTGGGGGAGAGTTTGACTACAAAAGAGCAGCATGAAGGAGAATTTGGGCAGCATGGAACTGTTAAGTAACCTGAGTGTTATGGTGCTTACATGACAGTATGCACTTGTTACAACTTATAGAACCATATCGCCCAAAATAAGAATTTTATGGTATGTAAAATTTAAAAACAAAACATCACAACCTGATCAGAATGGTCAGTGACTCTCCATTCAAATTACCTCTACTGACAACTTTCATCAAGCCCAATTGTGAATGCTGCTAACCAAGCAGGGTGGGATGAAGTGACTGTAAATAACCTGAATTCCATTATGTAATGTACCCTGATAATGTACCTTATGGCTACTCAAATTTCTAACTCTCACTTCCTTAGAATGCCAAGAGCTAGGGATGTGCTGCTGTGTAAAAACAGAGTCATTAACTGTGGGATGGTTTGAGAATAATTATATAGAACCCTAGGTTCTACTATGTGGAAATCACGTGCAATGGGATTCACAAAGTCTAGAATGTCTATAACCCCAGTGATCCACAGCTGAATATTTAATAATTCTATCAAAACAAGGTTTTATGGCTGGGAGTTCAATTATTATTTTTTGTATGTGGGTAGTTCCCTGGCTAGGAATCGAACCCAGGCCGCAGTGTTGACAGTGCCAGCGCTGAAGCCTTAAGCCACTACACCAGCAGGGAACTCCCTGGGAGTTCAATTAAATAGTCAAGTCTATCCTCCCTACCCCAACCATCACATTTAAACTATGGTTGATGGGCTGAGGATGATAAGCCCTGCTTTGCCTTTTAACAACTCTGTACCTCAAAGAGAAATCCAGTTGCAATTCTATGGTTGTATTAAAAGGATCTGATTTTTCAAAGGGCAGGAAACCAGTGGAGACCTTGCAGTAGTTATAAGACCAGGCCTTCTCTGGGCATCCATTCCATTAACAGACTTTTTTTTTTTTTAATTGAAGAAAACTGGGGAATAGAAGACCAGATTGTCTTTAAGACCCTTTGCCTCTGAAATATTTAGGAATTTATTATTTAAACAAAATACTGGATTACCAGCCTGATGACATAAAAGCCCTATCACTATACTGCATGATATGACTTACCACGGATTTTCTACCTGGTTGTTTCTTTCCTCGCTGGCATCTAGGTGCAACTAAAATGAGCTCATATTTCCCAGCCTAAATAAACCAAAAAGAATCAATTGCAATCTTGAGACTTGAGAGCAAGAGAAAGATGGGATTTTTTCCCCCACTAGTTTCTGGACCAATTCAATGCTGTTTAGTGGCTTTGACTTAACATAAAGGTAGTACAGTACAGTGATCAAGGGCATGGATGCTGGTAACAGTGTTTGGATTCAAGTATCGACTCTGCCACTTATTAACTTTATGTCATGGAGCAAGTTACCTAATCTCTTTATGCCTCAATTTCCTCATCTGTAAAATGGAGTTAGGGAGTGTTGTGGTAATTCACTAAATTTATGTATCCAAAGCAACTGAAGAGTGTGTGGTACTTGATAAGCATTTACTGGAGATGGTTTAGATAAGGCTGGCAGAGAGACTTGCTAAAAATGTAGGATACAGTTTACTTATCTGCAACTTTTAAAATACTTACTATATAGTTGGGGGAAGGATGGGTTTCATTTAAAGGTTTCCGAACTAGTAGTGACATTCACCATACCAATGTCAATACAGTAACAAGACTCAAAATAAAGTCGTAGAATATGTAAAAATTTCCCTCTTGAGTTTGAAGTTAGAGCAAAGATTCTAGAAGCATATTTTCAAGGGGTATTAACCAAGCATCATCTCCTATTTGCTACGTACAGCAAGGTACTGTATCAAAATCATGAACTATTCAATCATTGTGATCCTAAGCCCTCTTTGAACTTTAGCCTCTTTACATGTAAAATAGAGAAGTTTTAAAAAGATTATCTTTTCGGGCCCTTCCATCTTTTATATTCTTTTATTTGAGATGTAGAGATCTGTGCTCAATCAGGGTTGAGTGGAATGGGATTTAAAGCACTTGTCAAGTATATAACTGAGTTCAAATTGCTTCAACTTCACATCCGAGTTTCGCAAGAATAAAGCATAAAATGAAGATCTTGCATGTGGGATTCCTAGATTAAGTAGGTGACACAAGAAAAGCTTGCCAAACGCCAAATAGGCAGCGAGAAAGAGGAGTCGCTTTCCCCCGAATACATCCTTTACCACTCTAGGTTCAGAGAATATGGAGAGAGAGAAAAAAAAGAGGATCACTCTATCTTTTCAAAACTCTCTCCCTTTCGTTAGAGGCTGATCTCACAGCCATGGCCCCTTATGCTCTCCGCTTTTAGGAGTTCGGGTTTTCCACAGCCCAGTTCCTTCAGGTACTTCGGAGTCTCCAAGCCCTGATCCAGTCCCCACAGGAGCCCGTCTTCACAGTTCGCTCCTATTCCTTCCAAACCCAAGTGTTTTCTTACTGCTCCTACTCAAGTATCTAAGTCTTCACTGCTCTGTTTCTGAACCGTTAAGAGCTGGGGTCTTCGCTGTCCCGCTTCTGTATCTTAAGAGCCCAAGTCCTCATAGCTCCGCTTTTACCTCTCAGGAGCCCGTGTCTTCACGCCCCGTTCCGTTCCGACCTCTCCTCTAGGAGCTCAGGTCCTCACAATCCTGCCCCTTTCAGATCGCTTTCCCTCAAGTGCTGGAGAACTCACATCCATCCCTGTTCTCTAAGTCCTGTCTGCAGCCCGGGTACCCATAGCCGCATCTTCTCCGAGCCTCGATCCCTCAGTCCAGTCCCAAGAGCCTGATTCCTCACAGCCCCGTCTCCTTCACAACCTGGCTCTTCAAGCACTGACCCACTGTGGGTCTGGGTCCTGACTCCCTCCTCCCGCTCTACTTCCTCAACTGCCAGGGCCCAAGACTCACAGGCAGCAGCGTCTATCTCCCCATGATATGCGGAGACTGCCCCAGTGTAGCGATCGTCTCAGCAGCCGGTCCGACTGCTTGGCCCTCCCCGAGTACTTCCGGCACCGCTCTCCGCCTCCAACCCGGAAACGCGCGGCTCTTCCGGCCCGCGGGCGCGCGCATGGCTTGCGCAGGCGTAGACTGCCGTCCGACACGTGGTCGCGTTTCTGGGCTGTTGCTGAGCTCCGGCGGTTGGGCCATTTCCTGCTTCTGGTTGACTGGGAACGTTGGCGAGTGCTGCGTTACGAACCCTGCCTTAGCCGTCTCTTCCCGAGTGCGCCTGTCGTAATATAGTGATACCGTGACCGGTAATTGACGCCCTGTGATGGCTTAAAGGTCGCCATTTTTGGTTGGTGCCTTTTTCGTAATACCAGAACTGTGATATCTCCTGGACAGCAGCATCCATGGACCCAACAGGGGAGTTGACAGCACAAGTACCTGGGGACAAGAGAGACCAGTTATGCCTGGAAAATGGCAATTAATAATAATAATTGAGCGCTTACTGTTAATATCTACCAAGAACTTTGCTAATTACCTCCAATAAACCATTTAATATTTTAAAGGAAACCTGTGAGAGATAAAACAAGGTCCTAGCTAATAGGTGCTGAGAGTCTCAATTTGAACTCAGAATTCTCATTCCAAAGCCTGAACCTGTCCTCTAACCATTAAACTGATGCTTTACGTTATTTCATCCGTCAAAAATGTTTGGTGAGAACTGCTTATATGCTAAATGCCAGGCATGTAAACAAGACCCAGTTCCAGCCTAAGTTCGGTCTGGAGCTGGGGTCCCCACACTAAGATGGAGAAACAAAGGAATGTTATGAGGGCTGTGAAAATCCAGAGCAATCGCTGATAACTGGAGTTCTGTGGTGGTGTAGTGGCTTAAGGCTTCGTCGCTGGCGCTGTCAGCGCTGAAGCCTGGGTTCGATTCCCGGCCAGGGAACCACCCACATACAAAAAAAAAAAAAAAAAAAAAAAAAAAAAAAAAAAAAAAAAAAAAAAAAAAAAAAAAAAAAAAAAAAAGAACTAAGACAGCCAAGGTGGCTGGAGCTTAATAGGTGATGGGGAGACAATTACATTGGACAGGCAGGCAGAGGTTTGCTTAGGCAGGACATTGTAGGCTGTGGTGGGCACATGGGATTTTATCATGCAATGGGAAGGTAATGGAGGGTTGAGTAGAGGTGATAGGTGTTTTTAAGAGATGACTAGTGGATTATAGGAGTCCATATCCAGGCTTCCCACCAGTTTGTACTATGCATCTGCTTCCTATTGATTACATGACTCCCTTCTTTGCAGCTTCTACTTTGTAGAGATCAGGGACCTCCATATATTATTCTAATATATTAAGGAAAGTAAAATACCTAACAGTATATATTTTTTGTTAAAAAAAATCTCTGTATAACATATACACAGAAAACAGCCTGGCAAGATAAACACTAAACTGTTAATATTTTGTTTGGAGGGGGTTCCCTGGTGGTGGCTAGGCTTCCACACTGTCAATGCCACGGCCTGGGTTTGATTCCCAGTCAGGGAATCCCTCCACAAAAGAAAAACTAAGAAAAAAATTGTTTGTTTGGGGAAAGCATTCTTACAGTTTTGTACTGTTGATTTTTTTACCATTAGCACATACCTATTGTTTTTATATTAAAATGAAGTGTATGTGAATGGTTCCATTAAAAGTTTTTTTCAATTACAGTTGATATTCAATATTATATTTCAGGTGTACATCATAGTGGCTAGACATTTATGTAATTTAGGAAGTAATCCCCCCATAAGTCTAGTATCCACCTGACACCATGCAGTTATTACAATGTTATTGACTATATTCCCTAAGGTGTACTTTGCCTCCTTGTGGCTATTTCATAGCTGCCAGTTGTATTTCTTTTTTGTCGTTGTTGGTTCCCTGAGCTGGGAATTGAACCTAGGCTGTGGTGTTGAGGGCACTGAAGCCTAGCCACTATACCACCAGGGAACTCCCCTGCCAATTGTATTTCTTAATCCCTTTGCCCTTTTCACCTAAGCCCCCCAACTCCCATCTCATCTGGGGACCATCAGTCCTCTATGTCTATGAGTTTGTTCATTTATTTGTTGTTTTTTTTTTTTTATATTCCACATATAAGTGAAATAATATGGGGTTTATTTTTCTCTGACTTATTTCACTTAGCATAATACCTTGTTAGGTCCATCCATGTTGCAAATAGTTAAGCTTTCATTCTTTGAATGATTCCATTTTTATTCCATTCTGGAAAATGCAAAACTATGGTGCCAGAGAGGAGCACTGGGTGTCAGGATTAGGAATAGGAGGAGGGGGTGACTAGAAAAGGGGACAAAGGAACTTTTTTGGGTGATATGTATGATACTTTGTGGTAACAGACAAATGTCTGTATGAGTTTGTTAGAACTCACAGCACTGGATGATAAAAAATGGTGAATTTACTGTATGTAAATTATACCTCAGCAAGCCCAACTTTAAAAAAATGGAACAGAGAAAGTAATAGAGAGCAAGGAATATATATATATTTTAACATGGATAGTTCCCTGGCTGGGAATCGAACACAGGCTGCAGCGTTGACAGTGCGGAAACCTAGCCACTACACCACCAGGGAACTCTGAGGAATATATTTTTAAAATATTTTAAATTACACAGGTATTCCCAGCCAGGGAACTACCCCCCCCCCAAAAAAAAATTTACACAAGTAACAAAATTACACAGTGATAATCCATTATGCTTTTTAAAAATTAGAACATTACAAGTCAATCAAGTCTTGTGTGTCATGGCCCCCATCCTGATCCCCTCTTTCCTTCCCAGGGGCAATCATTGATATGTGATGTTTTAAAAAGGTTAATACACACAAATATGGGGCCATAGAAAATACGTAAGAGTGGGTTTTATGTGTACTCTATTACATTAATGGTATCATGTAGTATCCTCTTCAACACCTTTTTCACTCAATTTTTTGTATCTGTTGATAAAGATTACTTCGATCATTCCAAGTGCAGAATTCCTTTTTTCCTTCGTTAATGGTATCATGCTGTACCTTATTCTGTAACTCTTACTGTTTTTTGATGTCTAACACTTCTTGAAAGTGCAGCAGATAGCATTCCACTTTAGGAACACACCACATTCTGCTAATCCGTTGTGATGGTAAAGATTAGTTTGCAGCGTTTTCCCGCTTTTACAGTGGTCTCGTGACTCCTGTGCTCAAGTGCTGGGGCCGCTTCAAGTGGCATAAGTTTGTGCATTTTTAATTTTAATAGGGTGGATTCGTGTCTTCCCCAGATAGGTACCCACAGACCGCGAGAAGCAGGTTTTCCCACACAGCTGACGACAGCAGAGACCCTCTGCCCACCGCAGAGCGGAGAATTTCTCGGTTCCCTCCCTCAACCACTTTTCCCCACCCCGTCCCTCCCTCTGTGTCCGCCTGCACCTTCCCAGGAAGCACTGCGTTATTTGCATATCAACCACGGTTTTTGAGTTTGCTTCTAAATAAAAACCGAAGGGCAGATCATAGAATCTCCTTGTGAAGATCCCACTCTGACTCAGAAAGTGTTGAGGTTTCCTTCTAAACTCCTGGGACATGAAATAGGAAATTACAATTTTTTTTTCACCTTTATCCTAATAGGGATTTGTCGACATTGCCACTCTGTTTTCAGCACTGGGTAGGCAAAAAGGGCTTCTGTCGTGAGTGGCACATGTAGGGCAGCTTGATTGCTCTACGTGCGGAATCGACATCAAGAGATTTCGGAAGCATAATTTTTTGGTATTTGGGCAGCTGGTGATCGTTGGTCCTGGCGCCCTGGTTGCGAGTAACAAGTAGATTTCTGATTAGGTTACGAGTTGTTTTCAGGTTGTAGGTTGGGGTTGTGGTTCTCGTCACGTGATTAGAGGCTTGTGTTGTAGAGTGTTGTAGTTTTAGCATGCTCCTGGGTTTTGTCTTGTTTTTTAAAGTGAAAAGGAGGTGGTTTATGGAAATAAAAAGTACACTTTAAAGAGCTGAGAGAAAGCTTGAGCGGGAAAAGGGTTCAGGAGTCAGGCTGTTCACTTCTTTTCCATTCTAATAGACCAGGGAGGAGGTTAATCCAAACATTTAATGCAACCACAAGACAAACAAATTATGGAACTCTTCCCCAGGAGCGAGTCTAC